>CM073777.1:23332636-23345581 GCA_037158775.1 Hetaerina titia | reverse complement strand
CCCCACCCATACACCCATTCATTTTCTGTAGCCAACAGTTCTCCCCCAAGCCTATAACATTAATCACCAATTGAAATGCAACTTCTGCTCTTCATTTTACGTTCGCGAAAGCATTATTTCCGTCCGAATGAAGAACCACCATTCCACTCCACCTAACTATCCGCATTCACCCTCCTAGCTTCTCTATCTCTCACAGTCACGTGAAATCCGAATAGAGATAAGATTCGTTCCAGCTTCAGATGCCGGCGAGAGAGATGCCGAGAGATCTAAATTGTACGACTATGCATTCGGCCTGCGTAAGTGAAAGGCGAACATAAGTCGTGTAGACAAATATTATTTATCATTACTCAGTCTACACGAGATTCTATACGAGATCGTATATACGATCTCGTATCTTGCTGTGGCCTTAAAAGTTATTAATTGTGAATTACATTAACCTTTAAGCGTATTGCATTCGACTGTATATGTTTGATCGGAACTCTAAAAAAATAAATATATTTAAATAATATATTTGTTTACATTGCAAAAATATGTTTGGCGGTGAAATACAAGACATTTATGCGCCAATCCGGTGCTTTCCCTTGTCTTCTGCGCTGCTACTTTTGCATACATTTTGCAAGGATTTCATGGGCCGTGGAATCCTCTCCCCCTCCTCCTGCTGTCGGTCACGACACAAAGCCAATTGGACCAAGTCCCGTGGGGATCGGGATGGTGCGTTAGAAACGTTCTGGCTTCCCATCCACAGTGCCCGGGTTCGAATCCCGGAGGCGGCAGATATTTTTCAGTGGTATTCCAATCCCTGTTTGAGGTGATTTGTGGAGAGCACTTAGAGTGAGTACGCCGTCCGTCGGATGGGACGTTAACCTACGGACCTCTTGGCGCCTTTTGTTAAGAGTAGGCTAATGCCGACGCCGGGTTTCTCTCCACCCTTAATCCTTCCCTGTCCACCCCTAATGGCACGAATGACCTCAGCTGTTGGTCGCCTCCTCTAAAACTGCTACTTCGAACTACCGAGTCTCGTAGTTGTAAGGACTCATTTTCTCCACATTGTTCATCAACATTTTTAACCCAACCGCTGTTCTTGGGGTAAGAAATTGAGGTGGTTTCCCGTTTCCTTCCTCAATATTATTTTTCACGTTACACCATCACTCAATGGCCGTCCTTAAATAATTGAATATTTAATTTGTATTTGTTTCCTGCTGCTACAGAATTTTCGTCGCTAGAAGTAGAAGATATCTCTATTTCGACGATAGCGGTATTTTTCCTGGGTTTTTGGAAGTATATACGGCATAATATTGTAAATGAAATTGGAGTTGTTGTTGCATTCATAGAGTCAATATTTTTGGAAATGGGGAGAAGAATCTGAGTGAATGATAGTGCGCTTTTCCCCTCGAAACCTGCTGTGGAAATAATGCCCTCCTCCCGCGCGAACTGAATGTACTTTTTGCCTTGAGGGGGTCTACGCTGGCGCTAACGGGATTTAGTGGTGCTACTCCGTACAAACAAAGAATTTTCCCATTAATAGCTGAGCAGGAGAAATCGTTAACTGCTAAATTATTACGCCGGACATTGGTCGTCGGCTTTCGTGTATTTATTTTCGGCGATCGTCTCCTCCTTCCCTCTCAGGGGTGTGTGTATGTATATATATATATATATATATATATATATATATATATATATATATATATATATATATATATATATCGTATACCTGAAGTACAGGCTTTTAATTGAAAACAAGATTTCTTAGCGTTGCAAAGTGATCTTTACCAAATTTGACGGCAAAAAATTAAGACAAAAGTTAATATGTTTTTACTTTAATGCTTGGATAAACTGCCAGAAAAATCTGAATGTTTCATTGAATTAACTTATTAAATTGGCTAGAGTTTTGCTCAAGTTCTACCACGGTTAAATATCGAAGGTAACTGAGTGGCCTCCTTCTTTCCATCGGAAATTAAAGTTATATCGAATAACTAAGGTGTAACATTATTGCTTCTGCCTTTTGAAGTGCTTGTTTGTTTATAGAAAAGTAGTTTCTCTTTCTTCGAACTCGGCAATAATATTTCCGTGAGCCATAGAAGGAGAGGGATGAGTCTCAACAAAATGTTGGAATAAAAGTCGCCAGTTGAGCAAGTGGAGGATGTCTGCTCCAGGAGAATGAGCTTGTTGAGATGGAAGCGATCTTGGGCGGTCACCGCACCTCATTGCGTCATATTATTCTCCACTGTCAGTGATAACGTCAGTTATATGCAACCTTCCAGTTCTTATAAATTATTCTATAAAATATATCTAAAATGTAAAACAGACGGCATTCAAAAGTACCTTTTTATGGATTGAAATGTACAAATGGAATTCTGTGAAGCTCTGAAATGAAACAATGGGAAAACTTCGGAAAATGCACTTCGTGGTAATTTACACATCATGCTATTGAGATTTAACTATAAGAGGATATGATTTCGAGATTTTTTTTCATTTTTTCTTTCTTTGACACGATAAACTGCAATACGTTAACGTCAATTGATGCATGCTGTCCTCAATCTTTGGCTATAAACTAGACAACCATATAGGAAGGGGGATTGGGAGTTGAGTTTTGCGAAATGAATGCGTCATATTGCATTCCATGCAGGGAGAATGAGGAGAACGGGAAGTGTGCCTCCGGCGGCGCCGCGGAGATGTGCAGATGTTGAGTGGGGGGAGAGGGTAGGGTAGGAAATATGAATGAATCTCTTTATGAAAGAATAAAATGCGCTTGCGGAAAGCATTTGTTTCGGCGTGTCGGCCTCGCGTTAGGTTGAGTGGCGGACCCCGCTCGCCCCCTATCTCGCATCGTTCTGTGTTTGGAGGTGAAAGACGCCGTCGGCGGTCAAGACACGCGTAGACCACGTGTCTGCCTGCGTCCTTCAATTCCCGTGTCAAAACTGTCGTTGAATCTTTTCAGGGAGGCAGTGTAGTCATCGGATGTAACGCGTGCCCCATCAATCGACGAGTGTGCATCCGTTCATTCCATATCCTCTTTTGTGTAGGGTTCTCATTCTTAACACTTCCGTTTAATTTTCAATAATTTGATGTTTCAACTGTTTCCTTATTTTCTCTTTGCAGGTAAGGACGGGCACTTCCATTCCACCCTTGGTGAATTCCAGCATTCGCAAGCCATCGTTGGCTTCGAGGCTTTCGTGAGTTGCATCTTTTACATAATCACTAATCGATCCATCGTCTGTGACTCGTTGGTGTGGACTATCGATCCTCCTCGGGCGCAGGTGAGCCGTAGGTGCAATGCCATCTCTGCATTCCGTAGTGTTACACAATCGTCCAATGCGCCCCTGCGTTATTCTCCTGTTTCAACCGTCGATGTTGGAGAAATATCGAAGTGGCGATAGTTTTGAGCCGTTGTTGAGGGCGCAATTGTCGAGATATATCGACAGTAAAGCCCGTTATATCACTTAAACAACGTGGTCACACGTCCGTGGACCGCCGGGTGACAAATCCGTACAAATGGCACTCAATAACTCTGCTAATCCAAGTATCGCTAAAATTTTCTACGGATTTCATGCTTCGTACAATTTACATTGTAATACATATCTTCCTTATCCAAAACTTTTCATCGCAATTTAGATATCGGCCGTTTTCAATATCGATAACATAGTGCTAATATCCTCAATGAGCGTTCTATTAGTCCATATTGTTTTATAGACGATATTTTTGGAATTTGGAAGTATAGGAGGCTAAATTAAAATTATCAGCTTAGTCTTGACTTAATTGGAAAGGGAAAATTGTCGATAGGATGCCCCGATATCCGTGGACATGTGTCCGCGGAAATCAGGTGCGCTTCAGAGGACCTCGCTAGAGAGGGCCTCGTAATTAGGGAACATACTTTGGGGAGCACAGGCGATCGGTAGAATCAAATCGAGTAAGACTCGCCCTAGCATTCGAAATTACCGATTGGCAACCATTGGGAGCGCGAAGATTTTTAACTTGTACCCCTATTGACTTGCTGGGATGGTGAATGCAAATGGTGCATATCAATATTGCTTTCGTACAGTCGAGGCCACTCAGTGAAGTGGTGAGAATAAACTAGGGGATAGAGCGACCTATTTCAAAGGCTACAATGGTGTAAAACGAATTTGGGACAAAAGTACTCGTAGTGGCTTCTTTCCAGTGAAAAGTGTTGCGACTTCATTATTCCATGCCAATTTCATTTGTGAACTCCGTTCCCATGGAGATGGCGACCGATTAATGGCAGCATTTTAACTTAAGGCTTGGTGGCGGTTCACGAAAACCTCACCAATTCTCCCAGTATTCCCAAACCATCTTTCGAAACAGCTAGTGTTAGACAACGATTACACATAGATATGAATGCAGTACTGTTCATGGCACCCTGAAAGCCACCGCTAGGGTGAGTGGCAGGGGGTGATTACATACCAGACTACTTTTGATCCGAAATACTTTCCCGCCCCCACCGGGCGGTCGGGCCAAGTTATTCTGATCCCTTATCATTTATGGGTAAAATGACATGTTAAATCTATCTGTGCCACTCTTAATCTCTCTCATTTTATCGGCATGGTTTCTGCTACTGTAGTACGATAGGGTTAATATGATAAGTTTTCAGCTTGCTCACTGGAGAAAAATCCTTCCAATTTAAGAGATTTAGTCAGTAAGTTAACCTTCTCTCTGTGAATGATATATGTACGGCGTATGTTTGGTTGTCACAGATGTTAAATGTCCGCCTACCAATTCTTATATTGACAGACAAGTGTCCGATTCATGTTCATACCTACAAAATTACTGAATACTATTTTTCAGGTGGCTTTATAAAATGCCATCATCTTCTAACGGATTATTTTTGGATGCTGTCATTTCCTCAAACCTCCATAAGAACGCTTCAAAAGAGTTAAGCTCCCCCCCTCCTCCCCCGATTGCATTCCATTTTTGTATACCAAAGTCTTCGTGCTCGCGGGCAAGTCGTTGCGTGAAAGCCAATACGTTTGGAGAAAAGTACTGGGCAAAAGCATTTGCTGCTTGTTTGGACGTGTGCATAAAATGTATACAAGATTAATTTTAACCTGAAGAATATTGAGAAAATTTTGCAACACGACTTTAAAAAAAACTCCCAACCACCATCTCCAAATATCCTCGGAAGATTCTCCTAGGTTACTCAACAGACTAAGAAACTAAAGGCATTGACATCACTTAATGGAATCTTTAGACAAAAATTATCGCCGGCGAACAAGCGTAAATTCGATGGAAATAGAAAGTCGACCCATGGCACGTCATCGACAAGGCTGCTGGAATTCCGTGAAGAAAATATAATTTGAAAACTGTAATGAATGGAGCGATGGAAGCTTTCTTCTCCAGTATTTGCGTCTGGTGCATGCATTGCGTAGAACAACGCATTTCAATATATCGAATTACTGTTTTACAGCTAGGGAAGTACTCTATTGTGAGGTCATGTCAACACTGTCTATGACAGCAATCACCCCGATGACTATTGATGGACACTCATTCACTCAGGCTTTTGCTTGGCTTTGGTCACGGCCCGACATGGCCGAGTTGAGCATAAGATGACCAGAAACAGCAATAGCGTAAGCGTGTCCTTGTTCTAAAAAAGTTTATGGAAAAGGAGTAGGGTAGATCTTCTCATTTGTAAGACTTTGCTTGAAGAGCAGTTCCCAAAGACAGAAATGAAAATCGCCGATACAATCTTCTCTTTAGTAGAAGACGGCCCAAGACGGCCATGAGAAAATTGATCTAAAATAGAAAGGCAACCCCGCTTAGCGTAACTATTGACTTGAATCAAATTTCATGCACCAGAATGCTAAAAGCGTCCAAAATTACGAAATGTTTGTGTTAGATACATCTCGCAATTGTGTGAGATTATATCCTACCTCCATCGGTGCCCAAAATTCTCCCTCACTGTGGTACTGTGTTCAGTTATGCCCGTTTACCAATGGAGGGGGCGCGGGAATCACTTCGTAAATTCTAAGTACAATAAGTAGTTATTTTCACAGCTATGGAAACGACACGAACAGAGTGTAAGAGAGATCTGATTCACGTATACCTCATCAGGTCCGATTTGTTGATAACTTCTTTTCGTAAACTGGCCAGCAAACGAAGTGCTAGTTTTCACAGAATAGGCAGCCTACAGTACCAAATCTATTCTTGACTCCGATTGAGGACTGTGAGGTAGGAGAGATCCTGTAAATGAAATATGTAAGATTACACGTAGAAAAGCTAGGTTTCACAGGCTATTTTTCCCAGGAACAATAAGGGATCGGAATAAATGTGTCCAACCGCACTGGAGAGGATTAGTATTTTTAGCCGAAAGTAGTCTATTGTGTCATTCCCTGCCACACACCCCAGGTGTGGCTTGCGGGATATCCCGTAATAATAAAGAAAAATCAAGCTCTTATTCTGAGGAGGCTAATCCCAGGAAGCATACATACTGTAAATATGTATGTGTCAGGGGTGATTTGAAAACTATATGCGATTCTACTGTAGCCAAATTTGCCAGCATAGTATTTTTTTTATTTATTGTTTGTGTATATGAATATGTGCACGTATATGCAGTTTCATCGTACAATTAATTTTACTTACTGTGCCTTCAGTTGGCAGGCGATTAATAAAAGCAAATAAAAATGTAATAAAGGATATTCACAGTGATCTCAAGAAATTATATGATTAAAGACTTTACCCTCTTTAGCGCTCGAAATCCTCCAAATAACCCCTTTAATTCATTCCATTCCCCGTAAGGTTACTTTGCATGTATAAGTTAATCGCAAGAGATAGAATTTTATGTACAGCGAAAAAGTGCAGTACTATTCATTCAAAGGCATTTTAAGTTCGCCATGGATGGAATGGATACGATGAGCAAAATGCTGATAAATACATAAAAATTCACTGTTCGAAAACGACGTAATGAACATTACAAGCAAGTTACGATAAAACATGAACACAATAAGGAAATAAAACTCGTTAAGTCGAATTTCGATTTAATTCCAATGGCCATAGGTTAATTATTACATATTTTAAAGAAAGGAAGAATGTCATCAAACTGGGGAAATTTTTCGCGTTCTTCATTAATTTACATTGAAAGGTACGAGGTCGGTATAACACTGTTCGGCTCTAACCCGCGTTATTTTGTTCAGATTTTCCGGAGGCAGCCGATGACGTGAACGTTCTCCGAAAAGTTTGTCTCTAGCTCGATTGCAAGTGCCTGGAAATATAATGTGTCATTTAGTCCGTGAGTTAGTCAGTATTTAACTCGTATGTATAAGTATATACTAACAGTTTTATGATTACTTTATTTCATAATTCATTGAATATAAAGATTTTTAATATAAAGATATAATCATTTGTTCTCGTTTGTGAATGGTTGCTTGGAGTAATTTGGAGTACTTTTTCCTAACTTCTTATTGCATGGTCCATCAAATCGATGGCACTCAATTTAAATTGAAAATGGAATTATCAAGTTGACCTTTTAAATGTTGTCTGCTTAACTGGGTTCGCCGTCCACATCGCGGGCGTCCGTCCAGTGGCGCCGTTCGGGGGATGGAGGGCAATGGGGGGGCGAGACGTGGATCCGCCGCAGCAGGGGCCCGCTGCCCCACGCACAGTCGAGTCCTTTGTCCGTTCGGGTGACGTCACGGCGTGCTGGCGATCAGAAGAGGCGGGGGTTGAATTTTGCGAAGTGTCGGGGCAGGGGGGTTGAGAGGCGCCTACTTGCACGCTTCAACTTAGCCCCACTGCCCCAACGACCCGACCCACCCCCCTCGGATGTAGTTAGATTCCGGAAAAAGTGGAACGGTCAGAGTTGCATCCTTGAGTTGTGTGCATGCAACATAATAGTTGATTAGTATGGCAAATTAATACTATTTAGATTACCTATTTCAGGAGTACAGTTTGGCATATATGTAGTGCTTATACGGTTAGTGGGTAAAGACGTAAGAATGCGGATTACATCCGGGAAAATGCCCTCCGAACGTAGGTTTAGGTCTACGCACACTCAGACGCAGCATTCGTATTATGTGGACATGTAAATTGGCAAAATTGAGTAATACCCTGCATTATTTTGTTTTTTGCTTTTCCATGTAAACCTCTTGCGTTTATCAAAATATTTATTTGGTAGTTGTGTCCTTTTATCGTTTGATTATTTTGATAACGTTTATCAAAATATTTATTTGGTAGTTGTGTCCATCCAAAACTTATCTTAACCGGTAGATTACCGAATAATTATTAATATATATATATATATATATTTATATATATATATATAGGCTTGCCCGGGAATTAAACCCATCCCCCCCCCCCCCGATCAGTGGTCCAAAGTTCTACCCCTGGACTACCGCTACCCACCATATATATATTATATATGTGGGTCGCGGTAGTCCAGGGGGTAGAGCGTTGGCCTATTGACCAGAAATATGAGGGTCATGATTTCGCTTCTCTGGGCACCCTCAGCTCCACCCAAGCAGTGTGATTTTTCGGGTACGAGATCTTACCGGGAAACCATAACCGGCATAGAGGCACTGACCCCCTACACTAAAGTTCAAATTTCGCGGGCCTTTGAGTTTCGTACTGGGTAATTCTACCATCACCTACCAAACTGACCTTCGGGTTGATTGCTGTATTTATGGTTTATCTGTATGCATATCATCTCCATCGCTTCAATTATAGTAGACCAACAACGAAGAAAAACAAATATCAAGATAAACTTAACGGATAACAACTAACAGCAACTCATAAACAAAGTTTGGTTTACATAATTGTTTAGTTTTGAGCCGGTGAAGAGAAAGAAATCCGAAGAAAGATCACTGAAAAAATATTCGAAATCACCCATAATATTAAATATATGTCAGGCGACAATATTTCTTAACTGGATGTCGTACTTCAAACTTGTTTAATGAGTAGGGATGAAATGAATTGACGGCCAAATAGAAATCATGTTAGCGAGCGGATATGCTTGCTGCGGCAACGGCGGAGGAGTTTAGAAACTTCCTCATAAACAATTATTACTCCTGCTGTTTATGCAATCCATTAAAACAGGAAGCGTCCCTGATATTTTGTCGGCGTGCGGTAGATGGTGACGTGGGGCGAACCGGATGTTTGTTATGCCGAAGGAAAGAGATCCATTTCCGGCGGAAAGGAGCACGGGGACTCCTCGCGAGATGCCGTGGCGTCGCCGCTACAGTCGGCATTGGATCTCACCTCCCAGCGGACTGCCCTTCGGACTCCCCGACATCCCTAGTGTACCCCTGGAGGAGGAAGAGAGAGCAGCCCCTCGATGTTTATAGGAAGCTTCCCGGTATGTTTCGCTAGGGTGATAATGATGATGATAAAGATGGATGTTCACACGCCCAACTGTAGTAAATGATTGAATTGGAATGAAAGAATTCTCGCTGAGTTTAATAGTGTCTGCAAACTCTCACGTGGCATGGACTATAGACAAGACCTACAGGTCGACTGAGCCAAAAACCCTAGCTGGGGGACGGGCACCCTCCCGCTCCACGCGATCTTGCAGGTATCCCCGTCACTTATTTGTCATTTTTAAGTCTTAAAAATGAAATTTCTATCTTCATTATTTCTCGTTATGATTTTAAGTTTGCGATGCCCTTCTTTGCACGGTCGTCATAACCTCCTGTTCCTTTAAGTTCTCAAAAGTTCGATATGTTTAATATTTACGAGGTGTGTTCAATAAATACGCGAACTGAGGTAATAAAAACTTTATTTTGCGAAATTTATTCTACATTGGTTTTGTCCCCTCCAGAGTACTCTCCATTCGTTCCAATGCACTTATTCCATCTTCTTTTCCGCTGTTTAAAGCACTCTAGGAAGTCCTCGGCAGTTAGGCTTTTTAGTTGCCTCGTCGTTTCTTACTTTATTGTGTTTACATCTTCCCAGTGATGTCCCCTCATCACATTTTTGCATTTTGGGAATAGGAAAAAGTCACAGAGGGCGAGATCTGGCGAATAAGGAAGATGATCGAGGAGAGTGATCGAATTTGTTGCCTGAAAATGGCGAACAATCAATGCTGAATGTGCAGGTGAATTGTCATGGTGAAGGATCCATCCATCAAGTTCGGTTAAAATAGTGTGCACTGTTGATTTTCCTAAATTCAGTTCATGAGCTATCATTCGGGCAGTTTTTCGACGATCGGTAAGGACAAGGGGCCGCACTTGAACAATATTGTCGTCAAAATAGGTAATTGAAGATCGTCCCGGCATTGCGTCATCCGTGCCGTCTTGTCGGCCATCTTTAAAACCCTTAATCCACTTGACAGCGGATTTTTTTTCAGAGCATTATCACGGTAAACAGCTGTCAACATTTCAGTAATTTCTTGATAACTTTTACCGCCCTTCACCAAAAAACTTAATGTTAAATCGTTGCTCCGTGATTTCGTCAATATCCATTTTCGACAAACAGTAAAAACAAGGACAACAGAAACGTATATCACTGGCACCACACGCATAGCTCGACGATTCGCCAAGCACAGACGGCGCATTTGGTCTCAGGCAACTAGCGCCGCTAGTGGGTGGGGCTTTAGCCCGCGTCATGGCCGCCGGATCGCACCAGTTCGCGTATTTATTGGGCAGACTACGTGTGCCTAAAATGACGAAATTTTACGTTACCAATGCAATCCTCTACGCCCTTTCAATCATCTCTTTTGAAATTTTATCATCGAAGAAAAGTACATCACTTGACGAAGGAAGAGATGGTAGTGAGGTTGGGGGGGACTATAGTTTGGGAACAACACCACTTGGAGAAAGCAATCGAGCTCTGCAGTAGACGGGTTGATCATCTCCAGCTCTTGGTTAAGAAACCACCAGAGGTGTCGGTACACATAGGAAATACAGTGGGAATCAGGATGATATCAGTTCGAATATATTATGGTAAGATTTAAGAACAGCATAATTAACTTGCACAGTTTCCCGGTTGGGTATGAGGACTCAGATTATAATTTAGTAGTAATGAAATGTAATGTCAGATTTTAAAAGATAAAATAGGAAAGGCGGTTTAGGAAATGGAATTTGAACGCATTAACAGGAACGACAGGAAATGAGTATCAGCAGGATTTAGAGAAAATTATGAGTGAGGATATGGCGCTGATTTCTTTCGAGGAAAAATGGCAATATATCAAAAAAAGGGATATCGAAAGCCGCAAAGTAAACTTTAGGAAAAGAAAAAGGAAACCATGAATTGCTAATGATATGATTAGAAAGATGGACGGGAGAAGGAATTGGAAGAATGTAAATGTAGAGATAGTTAAGAAGGAGTATGGTAAAGGCATAGGATCAGCAAGGTTGGGCACAGAAGGAGATTGTGACATACTATATGAGAGGATATTTTACGTCAAGGCTTACTCAAAGCGAGGGAATTGAAATAAAATAAGGCCGTGGGATTAGACAAAAATCCCGCGGAATTTCTTGAACTGAGGTTTTGGATAATGTAGTAGGAAGAGTTTTTATGGACTAATTTATTGGCATTTATGAGGAAGGAATTTGACCGAAAGACTTTGTCAGATCAGTGTTAGTTCCTATTCCAAAAAAAGATACATGCAGCCATATACGAGGACTAAAGTGATTCTCAGGATCATCATAAAAAGGATGGAGAACAGGGCAAATTATTACTATGAGGATGTTTAACTTGGTTTCAGGAACGTGAGAGGTCCGCAGGCTACCATTGCAGTAATGAGTTCAGAGGAGCAACATATAATCACAATGTATTTTTCTGTTCTGTTGGTTTCAAAAACGCGTTTGATGGGATGATTTGCGTGGACATAATGAATGTTCCTCGGTACTTTGGATCATATGGTAACAGTGAGTAGCTTTTTTTCAAAATTCGACTGTTGAAAACCACTACGCAAATATCTTCATCATAAAACAATTTTCTGTTAGTTTCCCTCCCCGATGCTAAATACTCTAGGCATTTTTTGCCTCCTGGTTCTCGAATACCAAGTCTAACCTTTCCATCATTCTTGTCGCAATATTTTACTTGAAAGATCCGAGGAATACTGGTCAAGTGAATGCCCACTAGTTGATCTACTATAGAATACTGGTAGGATAAACCAGCTACACTAAACTGTCCTCATATGTTTGTGTATCCTATGCGCTACCGCCTGCGATTGACGTGGGTACGACTCCTCGCCAAGTGAGGGCGGCGCCCGGTTGACAAGAACTCCGACGCCGGTTGCTGACTGATGGCCGCGGGGGTGGAGGGAGGCGAGGAAGTCGTATGCTTTCGAAGACATCGCTTTTTTTGCGTTAGACTGGTTCGTCATTTCGACATTTCTGTCATGTCACACCGAATAACTTTAGATGTGGGTATTACTGCGAAATGTATCGTCGAACCCTCGGGCAAGTCACCTCCGGTCACATTGGGCTCGGCATCCGTCGCAAACTCCAGCTCTCGATGGACGCTCGAACGGCTTTGGGATTCGAGGACACCAGCGGCCAGACTAGGAATAACATCACCGATGATCAATGGGTGAACACATTTGGCTCGGGATTGCGTCGACTCCTCGTGAAATTCTAGAAATGGATAGCCGGACCAGGACCGAACCTGAATTAAGATGTTGGTTGACCTTATCCTGGAATTCTCCCCTAAATACACTTTGTTGGATTGCAGCGGTAGCCCAAAGATGTGTGAATTTGTGCTTATTTCGGTGTTCAAAGTGTTGCCCCAACCCAATCCTCCCCGAGGATGATCTTCTTCTTCTATTGCCCCTCCCCCCCTCCCCATTCGGAGGCAATCCCGCCCCCATCGAAGGCCCTCGTACTCCTTGAACTGATGAATGGATATTTTATTTAATGTTTTCAAATTTTACGTCTTGTTTATGTTTGTGTGTATGTGTTAATTGTGTATATTTTTCTTTCGTTTGTGTAATAATGTTTTCTTTGTTTTTTTTTTTACTCTAACCGCAACCCACTCAAGTCTGACTATCATAATTGTCGG
>CM073777.1:23275136-23330136 GCA_037158775.1 Hetaerina titia | reverse complement strand
GAAAACATTATTGTCGGTATAGTTTCGAGATTTCTTGGTAGTAGAAAGATACTAAACCAAAACCAGAATGGATTTGGGAAGAGTAGATCTTGTGAAACCCAATTGAGTCTTTTTATTCACGAAATCCTTAGATCGGGAGAAAGCAAAGCACAAATCGATGTCGTATTATTGGAATTCAGGAAATCCTTAAGTAAGTCCTGCACATTAGACTTACACAAACTTGAACGCTATCTTATCAATGAGAAAATAATAAATTGGATTAGAGTCTACTTGTCATATCGCAAACAAATAGTAGTAATTGATGGCTTGTTCTCAACGGAGGTGGATGTAACCTCGGGCATACCCTGAGGAAGTGTAAAAAGGCTGCTTCTGTTCTTAATATAAATAAATGGTTTAATCTCACGCGTTAGTTGCAATCCGATTATTTGCAGGCGACAGGATGCTATATAGGAAAATAAGAACCCGAGCAGATTGCGGGCTACTCTCTGGCGATTGAGAAACAGTATCGGATAGGTTCAAGGAATGGGGATTAGTAATTAATATTAGCAAATGCGCAAGAAGGGACGAGCAGAGCATAAATAGCACCATTACACAATTGATATTTTAGTGTTAAAAACTGCAGGACATATTTAATATATGCAGGTATATATTAATACTACGCCTTTCATAAGACGCCCAGTTCAAAAGAATATGCCGATCTGCCTTAAAGAAACTCAGCTTCATTAGACTTTATGGGGAAACGCAATGCGACAGTCAAAAAAAGGTGTCATTTCACTTTAGTTAGATCCCGTTTGGAATTCGCCGCATGTATTTAGGATCCTTGGGAGAAAGTGTGGCCAAAAGAATTGGGTAAAGTTAAGAGAAATCCGCCAGATTCGTCAAAAATTGTGACGATAAGAATACGAGTATGACAGGCCTTTTAGAGGAATTAGGCAGAAAGCCGCTTGAGATACGACGAGAAGAAGCAAGACTAACACTAATTTTAGAAAGGTTCAGAAAATGAGTATAACTATGGCACAAAGGGAAATAATATGACCCCACTCTATTTAGGTAGGACAGACCACAAAGACAAGACAAGGGATATAGAATCCTGTCCAGATAGATAATAATATAGTATTCGTTCTTTCCTCGAACAATCAGGAATCATAATAGTAAGAAATCAAAGTCATTGTGAGTAAATGCATTCGATTTACCAGTCAGGACAAGATTAAACGCTGCGTAGACATAAGGTGCATGTGCTTGAATACTATATGTTAGTTGATGGTATGTGTATTTGCATGATTGTAAGTTAAAAAGATTTTTGCATAAATATATACACCACTGTGGGTGTTGATTTGCATGAATTTGTTGGTTTAGCATGTCGTTGTTTTTCTCTTTTACGGGTGGTGACCTAAAACCCCCCGCGGCCCGCCCTTGCGGGGCTTGCGGGGTGATGTGTGGATTTAGATGCAAACCTTATGGTCCAGGTGTGGTGTCGTCGACGCGTCATATTCATGAGGCGACAATGAAGATTATGAATACTAACCTTGGAGCAGTGAAATAAATGACTATGTCGATATAAATTTCTTGATTTTCGCACTTCACTAGGGTGGCGAGCGCTAGTCTTGTCTACATGGTGCCCTGCAAGGCACTGCTAGAGTGTGTGGTAAGGGAAGTGCTGGGAGCAGGCAGTGTTAGAGCATTTATTGCGGGCGGGAATCGAGCGCGTGTCATCGCTCGCACGTGAAGAGTCGTTGTGCCATTTCGCTTCCATTTTGTCGCTTCGAGTCTTTTTTCTTTTACGATACTATATATTACCCAATGGGCCAGCGTTAGGGTGTGCGGCAGGGGGTGATTACACACCAGACTCCTCGACGAATGTTGTATGTGATGGAAGTTGTGTGTTTCGCTTTCGTGAAATGAAGCGTGAATGTAACTACGACTAAAACCTACGTCAAGAAAGAAAGAGAACGGTTGCTATTTAAATTGCTGGCCGAAAAAGTTCCTCTGGTTACGTTAAAGAACCACGATAGTTATCGTTTATTTTGGCATGGCGCTAGGTAGAGCTACCCGGAGCAACCGAGGAAGTACTCGGTGGGAAGGGGTTGTAATTGGGTGTATGGTAGGGAGAGGTGAATGTGTGTGATTGGATTAGTGTGGAGCTGGGTTTGGACCTGGATATTGGTGCTGGGGAGAGGGGACAATGAGCAAGGTAGATCGACAAGAATAGGATAGTCTCGTTCGGGGGGGGGGGGGGTGCAATTGTTCTTAAATATTTTTTATTTATAGATTTTCCCCTGCAAGCCACCGCCAGGGTGTGTGGCAGGGGGTGAATACACACCAGAATAATTTTCCCCGAACATGATCCTACTTTGGTCGAACAATGTTATTATGATCCCCTATCGTTCGTGGGAAAAAATTACATATTTAATCCATCCGTTCTACACTCTCATTTTATTGGCATGATCGTAGTACGATGGAGGTAATATAACATTTTTATCATCACTACTAAAGAGAATTCCTTCCAATTATGCAAGAGCTTCAATCTGTAATTTAACCTTCGCTCCGTGAGTGATTCCCAGCTTAGCTGCCCTATATTTTGCCTACGCTACTAGGTTTATCATAACAAAGTTTCACAAATCTAGCTCCTCTACGGTGCACGCGATAATTGTGTGAGAACAAAGGAGGAGGATTGTGGAGAACGAATGCGGAAAAGATTTGGAGCTTAGGAATGATGTTTGTAACGCAGGATAATTAGGATATTTAGTTCTCTGCTGGATAAAAGCGCAGAAATACGTTCACCAGGATCCAGTCCATGGGTGGTTCGGTAACTTATCTTGATCAGCAGGCTTGTTACAAGTAGCCTTGTTTTTAGTCATTTATATGTACAGATAAGTTCTACTTATTGGTAATCACTGCAAGTTTCTCGTTAATTCTTCTCATGATTACTATTTCATATTAATTAACCCCAGTGCATGAGTAACTGTTTTCAATCCCGATTTATTTTATAGTCTGGGTAGTAACGCAACTTTTGTTTTGTAGTTCATAACATTAGCGGTGAATGTGTGACGCGAAGAGTTTTTGCGCTGTTGTGTACGGCGGAACCCCCTGCCAACGCGCCGGCGGTGGATGGCAGGGGGTCTCTTAATAAGTCCATGGGCAGCACGGCAATGCGGCAGGTGCGTTGTGAAGATCGAATTTATATTCCGCAATCATTTCAATAATTTTCTAGTCACCAAGGAAATTGAACAAATTCCCCAATGGTAATTCATGTGGAAGTCTGTGAGGGCAAAGGCTTAAGATTCGATCGGCGGAATGGCCACCCGTTAATGGTCGATTTTGGACAATTGTCACTCATCGCCGTGGGGTTAGTCCCGGACCACATTGGGGGGATGACGCACGACTGTTCCCTCTCCCTCGCCATCTGCCCCCTTCCGCCATGTGCGCAACTTAGTCGCAATGTGGCCTCATCTCTCACACGCTCTCCAACGTCACCCTTTCCCATCCCCTCGCCCAGTCCGCGGTGAAGACATCTTAAAGGGCTCTAATCTACTGCATTTATCATCCCGTTAATGTGCTTCTTCTTGCCTACAAATCCTGTTGTACGCGTCTTGAAGTTCATATGGCTCACTTAGATACCGCAGTGGGTATACCTGTAGTAGTCATGTTCTACATTATTTGAACGATTGAAACACACACACGTGTGTGTGTGTGTGTGTGAGTATATTTATATATACATATATATACATACATATACATACATATACATGCATATATACACATACACACACGTACTTCCTTCCTTCGGAACAGATCCGTTCCTTCCTCCTCTTGAGAAAGGTGGTTAGATCACCGATAACTCGATACCCAGTGAGTTTCTCTTTTATATGTTTCTGTGTTTTTATCTTTGTCTATTACTGCTAATTCCATTTACATTTTTATTCACGTCCATGAGACTTTCACCCAAGTGTTATATATATATATATATATATATATATATATATATATATATATATATATATATATATATATATATATATATATATAAGGTAATCTACCGGTTAAGGTAGGTTTTTGGATGGACACAACTATCAAATAAACATTTTGTGACTCCCCACCTAGCAAACTAATCTATATCAGGTCCCTCTTCATCTCGGTGTACTTCTTTCCTCCCTTCATCCCGTCCAACATCCCTATCCTGTTCCTACCCTTACCTCGTTTGCCCAACATTCTCCCCTCTATTACCCTCTTCAACATTCCACTACCGCTCAATACGCCTTTCATCCATTTTTCCTGCCTCCATAGGATTTCTCTCAACAAACCCCTCTCCTCCCCCACCATTTCTAGCACTTCCTCATTTGTTTTCCTTTCGGTCCATTTCACCTTCATCATTCTTCTCCACACCCACATTTCAAAAGCCTCCGATCTACGTCTATCCTCCTGCTTCAGCGACCACGTTTCCGCGCCGTACATAGCTACGCTCCATATCAGAGTTTTTACGAGTCTTGTCTTAACATCCCTACTCAACGTCCCCGTCATCAACTCCCTCCTCCTTGAGAAAGCCTCCTTGCCTAGCGCAATTCTTCTCCTTACGTCCCTACCACTTTGACCGTATTGGTCCAAAACACTTCCGAGATATGTAAACTGTTCTACCTGCTCTATTTTTTCCCCGCCTATTTTAATATTTAGCTTAGCCTTTTTCTTTCTGGAAAATCGCATAACCTTTGTTTTATTAATATTGATTATATATATATATATATATATATATATATATATTACATACATACAAACGCGCACACAAGCAAACACGAAAACCCGCCGTATGGCAAACAAATACTCATTCGCATGGAAATATAAGGAAAAGGGATAGGAACACACATGAAATAGGAAGGAAGAACACAGGAGAGGTGGGGAAGACGGAATCGAGCAGATCACCAGTGCAAAAATATTTCTTTGACCGGGACTTGAACTGCGGATCTTTCGACTTGCCGGGTCGATTCTCTAACCACTCGAGCAACAGAGGAAACGTTACGTTAAATTCCCTTCCACGTATACAATACACGGGTGCGCTCCTGCGTTGTTGGTAAATAGCGAAAATTATGATGTTGAAGTTAGAATCATTACCATATTCACCAGATTAGGCCCCAGTGACTTTTTTACGTCCAAACTTGAAAAATGGATCAGTGGAAAACGATTGACGTCGGACAAGGAGGTCATCGCCAATACAAGATATTTATTTTGAAGACCTTCCGAAATCCTACTTTTTGGACAACTTATAAAAGTTAGACACACGCTGGGAAAAGTGTATCAAGTTCAAAGAGATTGTGTAGAAAAAAAATTCTTACTCAATTAATTTGTTTTCTATTTTTTCCAAAAGACTAGTTGAACGACCCACGTAATATCTTTCTTGAAATTTACAAATTAACTCTTTGATATGGTGTATGGGTTTAATATGGACTTATGTGTTGAATTTGTTGTTGAGGAGGGAGATTTGGTCTCCCCCCCTCCTCGAAAGAGGGTGAGAAGTTCCCTTCTCCCGAACGTCTGTTCGTCCGGAATTCCGAAATTGAAAGTATAGCCTCGATTAAATACTAAGGCGTTACCCTCATTCACGACATGTCCTGAAAGAAACATACCACGGGAAATGAAGCTAGCAAAAAATTAGTTTTGGAAAAGCACCGGAGAAGAAATTGGATTAATTGCCGAATTGGATCGCGTGCAGCGTAGAGGAGCTCGATTTGTGAAACGTTGTAATGATTGAGTATCGTATCGAAATTATTGGAGGAGCTAGGTTGGGAATCACTCACAGAGCGAAGGTTTAATTACGCATCCGTATTACTTTAATTAATTTTATTTCGTATTTAACCTCTTGCGTGAAATGGAAGTATGTCACTTTAGCAACAGTTTTGAAAATGTATTATTAACCACATCAAACTACGATAAAAGAGTTCATTTAAATATAAATAGGGAGATTTAGTGTAGAACATACGTATTTAAGATGTAATTTTTTCCACGAACGATAGGGGATCAGAATAACGTTATTCGAATACGTTACGGGGGGGGGAAGTATTTTGAGCCACAAGTAGTGATATGTAAACACCTTCGCCACGCACCGGAGCGGTGGCTTGCAGGAGTGCCATACATAGTATACATATAGGAGTTTGTCTTACAGTAGATTGTGAATTCCTCCAGTTCGTTCTGCAGTACCTTCCGAATACTATTTGAATTCCCTATTTGTTGAAGAATAATGCGTTATTCCTCGACTTCTCTCCAGAGTCGTCTGTGCATTTCCACAAAGATCGCGTAAAAATATCTTATACCCTTAATTGATTCAACATTTACGATTTTCTCTAGGATGTGAGTAGAAAATGGTTGCATAATCTTCACCATGATACTCTATTTGTCATTATCGCACCTACCCGTTAACAGTAACCTTTCCCTAGAGAAATCTTCATCATTCCCAGCGCCATTCCCTGGGCGTGTAACCCGTCTGCAAATACGCCCACTACCCTTCCATAACTCTATCCTCCACACCCTGGGACGCGTGACCTTTGACCCGTATGCACCTTTAAATGTCCTCCCATCGCCTTGTCAGTGCTTCCCGCTGTCGTTGCTCGAGTGCGCAGTCGTCGGCGGGGGATGAGGCTCAATTGTTTGTAGGTACTTTCACATGCTTGCCTCCCGACGCGCCGGGAGGCAAGAGTGTAAAAGGTCGCCTTCGATCGGGTCAAGGCCGTCCATAATTCACGTGAATCGATCCCGTGGCAGCAGTGTGGGTCCCCTTGACATCCTGCGTGCATGAGGGTACGGGAACTGGTGGCGGTGCCGTGAGGCGCCAAGTGAGTCTCAGATATGTGGTCTTCGTTTTCGTCACCCCTTTAAAAGTGGATCTGCCTCCCTCCCTACCTCTCCCTCATTCTCCCCTCCTCTCTCTCTGGTTTTTTTCCGCTTCAGACGAAGCTGACTGAAGGCACGGTGCGTGCCAAGCGGCCCAAGTAGGCGAGGGTAGGAATACTCTGTGTTAGCAAGAGCAAAGATGAAAACTGTTGATTATGGGATGGACCAATCTCCCCAAGCCGTAGTTTGTCATTTCCTCCTAGACTATACGCATAGCTCAACTCCATTCCTTCATCGTATGCCGCCTAATACGCCCGGTACATAGATTCCAGCTTTTGTCACTAATATCTCTGTAAAGAGGATAATAGAGGGGAGAATGTTGGGCAAGCGAGGTAAGGGTAGGAACAGGATAGGGATGTTGGACGGGATGAAGGGAAGAAAGAAGTACACCGAGATGAAAAGGGACCTGATATAGATTAGTTTGCTAGGTGGGGAGTCACAAAATGTTTATTTGATAGTTGTGTCCATCCAAAAACCTACCTTAACCGGTAGATTACCTAATAAAATCTCTGTAAAACCTATTCCTTCACGTTTTCTCACGAATCCGCCGACGTGAATGTTTATTTTAGAAGGATTGCGATAACTTAGTGGACACTTCAGTGGAGTGGTTTGTTCACTGTGACTGAAGTGTCGTGGGTTTGAATCCCGTTCGCGTTGCATCCGACTTTTTACCTGAGAAAGGAAGTGCGGGCCCGCTCCGACAGACTGGAGAAAGTTTCAAACATCCTAAATGAAAAACGACATCGGCATCTAAATAAATTATCCCTCGAAAAAAGATATGTTACAGGGGGTGCAAGTACCAGGTGTTAAAGGCAAGGGGTAAAGGAGAAGAAGGATTTGGTTAAGAAAGGGTTGAGAAAATTGAAAAAAAAATCCTCTCAAAATCGCTGAAAATACGTGCATGGTGTTGCAAACCCAATGCATGTTAGCGGAAAACTCAATGTTAAACAAGGGTTAATATAACCTACTGCTGAAGTTATCGAATAAATTGAAAAGGAGGGTATAAAAATAAACCACAACCACTTACACGGTAGACCACCCCCATACCAAGATAAATCATGCAAAGCTGAAAAGAAAAAAGGGGGAAAATTCTATTAATACGTGGCCATGCAACATAAGGTCCCCACCCTGACGCCACAGGTAGAAAATATGGCATCCCTGCTACGGGCAGCTGACTACGGGAGGCATCAACCTCCCTCCGGAGAAGTACGATGTACGTAAGCCTGAGAATGAAAATACAGAGAGACCTTCAGGAAATGTTTTGTCATGTACTACGTAAAATATGTGTAAATCCATCTCAGTCATGCAGAAAGTGCTTTTCCTGCAAAATGCACGAGATTAATATAAAATAATTGTATATAAATAAAACTAATTATTCCCTAGACGGTACGAGTGGCAAGTGGTGCTCTTATTAGCTCTTATCCTACAGTGATTACATACGTATCACGATCGTGGTTTTAAAATCCCAACTAATTATTGGAGTGTATTCAGTTTTAAAACGGGGGTAAAGACCCTTTGACTGGAATATACGAACAAATAAATGCGCATTAAAAGAATTATTGCGCATACGTCACACCCATATATATGTTCAAATAGAACCCGGTGTATAGGTGATTTACAATTTCCGGCCTAGATGGAGAATTGTACTTCCGATCCAAATTCTCCGAACTTCAGTGTTTAACAATGTCATTTTTTTAATGTGTGGCAGCAGGTTCACCTTTTCTCTTCTTTCAGAACATTTTCCTGGCGTTACATGTACTCGTATGTGCAACTAGTCAAAAAAATTGCAACACTTATCAAGTCTTAACATTCTGCTGTATTTATTACTCCAGTCACGTCATTACGCTGCAACGAAAACTATATAATAATATGAATGAGGGTATGTAACAACTTTAGTAGTCATATGAAGGATTAAGGTCAAGGTTTCACAAGTTTAGAGGGCAAATTAATTTACATTCCCTGGGATTTCAAATTTAACCTCGTACGCCTTTACGAAATACCAAACCGTCGAACCTAGTCTTGGTAATTGCCTTTTTGTTTAGCCCGTGGTTTGAACATCATTTTGTTTCTTGTCACCTGTTGCATCGGATTCTGTCGATTTGCAATTACTTTTACTTCAATTCAAAAGCATAACTTTGATTATCCTGAATTTTAAAATTAGTTGTCGCCAATAGAAAGATAACCTGGAATCAGCACACGAATTTTCTCGAAAGAAATCTTTTAGATTCTTGGAGCTGTCAAAAACGAAACAGCCGGAAAGGTTATCATTGAAATAGTGCGTGATAATCTCCCGAGTCAGACGTAACCAAAAGCTCCTACATTCCTCACATATGGAGTGGCAATAGAACACGCCCTTCGTTCATCTCTTGTTGCCGACAGCGCCACACGCCCCTGAGATCGAAGCGGTGTTGTTAAATGTAGACGATATTCCGCCGTATGACAGAGAAGTTGTTCTAAAATCTAAATTAGGAAGGCTGGATTTGGGGGCAGGTATTCCTATAGAGTTACTTATCGCGTCAGAATTAAAGAGTTAAGTGGAAAATTAGCATGCTACCAATGGTTATTTTTGTTCTTTTGACTTCTATTTTGTTATTGACTGTCACACCGTCCTCACTTCAGATTGATAGTCAAGTACAACCTGAAGGGGAATATAGCCGTGCACTCCTGCTCGATCTATAATCGTTCCAATGAAATGCAATCACACGCATTTGGATCGTCCGTTGAAGAGCAAGCAAATCAAAGCATCTCATCTAAAGCATCCACGCCCTATTCTGCCCTTTGCGTTAGACACACGGTCCATGCTGAAAATTTGAACATATCTTTACTTTCAGCATATAGTAACCAGCTGGCTGGTAGCCTAATCCTTGCTCTTGGCCGTGGCAACTTCTTCCAGCTTCCTCACAAAATTATTTAATTCGATTTTGGAAATAATGTTTTATGGCAACCACGTCAGACGAGTTAACAGATAGTTAACGGAAGAAGTGTGCTAAGTTTCTTTTGGACACGCTGAGTGTGTTTGGATAAGAGTGGATTCATCAATGAAGCAAAGGAATGTCTCGCGGAGGTGAGGGAAGGGAGGACGTGTGGATTGGACATATAAATCTACATCTACATAATACCCCGCAAGCCGCCACTAGGGCGTGCGGCGGAGGGTGTTAGGTCACCACCCGTAAAAGAGAATAAAACGACATCCTAAACTAACAAATTCATGCGCATCTACACCCACAGAGGCGTATAAATTCATGCAAAAACCTTTTTTACTTACAATTATGCAAATTCACATTCCATCAACTAACATGCACATGCAACTTATGTCTACGCAGTGAATAATCCTGTCCTGACTTGTAAGTCGAAGGTCTTTACTAATTTCACAATGACTTCGATTTCTTACTATTATGATTCCTGATTGTTCGAGGAAAGAACGAATATTATTATCTATCTGGACTGGAATCTATATCCCTTGTCTTGTCTTTGTGGTTTGACCTACCTAAATAGTGTGGGGCCACATTAGTTCCCTTTGTGTCATAGTTATACTCGTCTTCTGAACCTTTCTAAAATTAGTCTTAGTCTCGCTTGTTCTCTTCGCATCTCAAGCGGCTTTCTGCCTAATTCCTCTAAAAGGCCTGTTATACTTGCACTCTTATCGTCACAATTTTTGACGAATCTGGCAGATTTTGTCTTAACTTTACCCCAATTCTTTTGGCCACACTTTCTCCCAAGGGTCCTAAACACTTACGGCGTATTCCAAACGGGATCTAACTTAATGGAATAACATCTCTCTTTTATTTTCTTATTACATTTCCCCACCAACCGTGTAATGAAGCTGAGTTTCTTCAAAGCGGATCCGCATAGTGCCCTGATGTGTGCTCCCCATGAAAGGTGTGGTGTTAGAACTACCCCCAAGTATTTGGACGGGGGCAGTCGTGCGTGGGCCGACGAGCGACGAGTGGCCCACCCCGCGTTAGTGCGTAGGACGGACGGGGGAGGCGCGCGCCTCAGTGCTTTTTCGCACGATTGGCCGACCTCCGAGGTCCGCGGAGGGGGAGGAAGGATTAGGCGCGTCCCATTCCCCTCCCCGGGGGATGGGGCTTAAGAGGAAAACCTAATTACGTTGGTCGTTCAACAAGGCCTTTAATAATTAGAAATAAAAATATTTTGGAAAAATAAGATTTTTTTTATTTTTCACACCTAATCTCGTTTAAACTCGATGCACTTTTCCGCCATTTCTTCAACTTTTTAAAAACGTCCAAAAGGTAGGATTTCGGAAGGTCCTCAAAATAGGCATCTGTGTCGGTGATGATATTCTCGCTTGGAGTAAATCGTTTTCTGCCGGGCCATTTTTTCAAGTTTGAAAATAAAAAAAATCACCGGCGGACAAATGTGGTAAATGCGGTGGATGCTGTATTAATTTCAACTTAAATCCACAGGTTTCGCCGTAAAAACTCAGCAGGTGTGCACCCATGCATTGCTATGATGGAAGAGAGTTTTTTCTCTGTCAAATGAGGACCTTTTTTCTTAATTTCTTCGCTCAACCAGTTCAGTAACGACGCATATTACTCTCCATTTATCGTTTGCCCGTTTTTAAAGTAATAAATATAGACGATTCCGCATGCATACCAAGAAACCGTGACCAATACCTTGTCGGTCAATTACACCGTCTTCTCCAACTTCGGAGCCTGTTATCCTTTAGAACCCCAGCATTTCGACTGTTCCTTTGTCTTTGTTGTGTGCGTAGTGGTGTATCCATGTTTTGTCCAAAGTTATGTATCGACGTAGAAAGTCGTCAGGATTGTAATAGAAAAGCGCCAAACCAGCCTCCGGATCGACCACACGATTGCATTCATTCTCCATCGAGAGCAAACCTGGCATAACATCTCGTCGAAATTTTTTTCACACCCATTTCTCGAGCAAAATTGAAAAAACTGTACATATCTTGTCATATTCCTTACTCTCGACTTTTTCGCGAGCAATAATTCGTTCATCACTCAAAACCATATCGTGGATTTTGTCAATCATTTAGGAGGGAGTCACTTCCACTGGTCGTCCCGAACGATGTTTATGAGTTGTGGATGTACGGTCTCGTTTAAACAGATGCGCAATTTTAAACAGTTGCAAACTCAGGAGCAGATGTGCCATGAACTTCATCCAACTTGGCTTTGATCTCTTTCGGTGTTAAGCCTTTTGGATATATTTGTTTAACCACCGCACGAAACTAATTTTTTCCACTTTTTCTAAATAATCAAAAGTTTATTGCTTCAATCGACTATGAAAATGAAGCCATTTGATGGATATAGCTGACACTTAACAACAATCTTGTGAGAAATGAGACGAAATAAAAGCAAAACTTTTCCGATACTACAAGCGGCAATTCTTTGATTTTCCGATGAGTTATTGAGCGACCCACGAGGGATATCGCGGAGAAGTGCGACGGGGATCCGGCGAAGCAGCGCCCGCGCGCCCGCAAGTCTCTGTCCCCCATTGCGGCGAGATCCCCTTGGAGCTCAGGCCGGAGCAAAGTGACACAATCGCAGGCGCCATGTTCGTCACTCGAGAAAGAGAGGGCGTCCTCGGTTTTAATGCCCCATTCCGAGACCTCGTTCGGGAATCTCGCTCGGATGCAGCCAACATACCATCGAATGAGATCGGCCAATCAAAACTCCTTCGAGCAGCGTGCGCAAGGATAAGCGACTTTTTTTTCGGTACTTGAGCAGAACGCACTCCCGCTGCCCGAATGAATATCGGGTCAACATTCCCTTCTTTTAACCCCCTCAATTGTGAACGCATAATTTGTGACTCAGCAGTCCGATCTACTAGAATCAATCCGCCAGAAGCAAACCGGAGATGATGGGCCGCCGCGGGGCTCTTATCCGGACGGCCATGCGTCGTCGTCGTCGATCCCTTTACGTTCTCGAGCGCATCGACGACGAACTAATTCTTCATCTACATCTACACAAGACCCTGCAAGCCGCCGAAAGGGCGTGTGGCGTGGTTTTAGGTCACCCTTAAACTAGAATGAAACCACATGAAAAACAGAATTATGTTACCTCTACATTCATATTGGTTTGTTCATGCACTCGACAAACCTTAATCAGACGAAAGCAATTACTTACATGCTACAATATTTAATAACAGGATACGTACACTCAAATCATGGTGTAGAACTGTTTAAAAGATGAGTCTATTAAAGAAAAAGAATGACATGCAGGAAGAAACATGGAAGATATCGACAAATATATAAACTACCAAAGGCAAATGATTACTTAGGGGATGATCAGTTTGGGTTCAGGAAAGGAAGAGGTACGCGTGATGCCATTGCAGTAATGAGATCACTAGTCGAGAGGAATATAGAATACAATCAGGACGTTTTTGCCTGTTTTGTAGATTTCGAAAAAGCGTTTGATAGAGGGAATTGGGAAAAATTAATGCGTGTATTGCAGAAAATAGGAATGGATTGGAGGGACTGGAGACTGATCCGCAACCTGTACATGTCTCAGACTGCTCAGGTGCGAGTGGGGAACGGAGAGTCCGGATGGGCAGTGTTAGGAAGAGGTGTAAGGCAGGGTTGCCCATTGTCACCGGTACTGTTCAACGTATATGTAGAGGAAATGATTAAAGAGGCATGGGAAGAACTGGAGGTAGGAATGAAAGTCGGAGGGGAATTCGTAAAATCGGTTAGGTTTGCTGATGACCAAGCATTAGTTGCTCAGTCAGCCAAGGGGTTGCAAGCATTGTTGAGTGAATTGGAGGTTCAGTGCGATAAATATGGGATGAGAATAAATATTAATAAAACAAAGGTTATGCGATTTTCCAGAAAGAAAAAGGCTAAGCTAAATATTAAAATAGGCGGGGAAAAAATAGAGCAGGTAGAACAGTTTACATATCTCGGAAGTGTTTTGGACCAACACGGTCAAAGTGGTAGGGACGTAAGGAGAAGAATTGCGCTAGGCAAGGAGGCTTTCTCAAGGAGGAGGGAGTTGATGACGGGGACGTTGAGTAGGGATGTTAAGACAAGACTCGTAAAAACTCTGATATGGAGCGTAGCTATGTACGGCGCGGAAACGTGGTCGCTGAAGCAGGAGGATAGACGTAGATTGGAGGCTTTTGAAATGTGGGTGTGGAGAAGAATGGAAAAGGTGAAATGGACCGAAAGGAAAACAAATGAGGAAGTACTAGAAATGGTGCGGGAGGAGAGGGGTTTGTTGAGAGAAATCCTATGGAGGCAGGAAAAATGGATGAAGGGCGTATTGAGCGGTAGTGGAATGTTGAAGAGGGTAATAGAGGGAAGAATGTTGGGCAAGCGAGGTAAGGGTAGGAACAGGATAGGGATGTTGGACGAGATGAAGGGAGGAAAGAAGTACACCGAGATGAAGAGGGACCTGATATAGATTAGTTTGCTAGGTGGGGAGTCACAAAATGTTTATTTGATAGTTGGGTCCATCCAAAAACCTACCTTAACCGGTAGATTACCTAAAAAAAAATAAATAAATAAACTACCAATGGTAATTTTCTTCTACCCGATTGCTGCCGTGTACCGTATATCATGATCTCTAATGGTACGAGGAGAAAACGACATTTTAAATCTATCCGTTCCACAATAAATCTCCCCGACTTTAGATTGTTGATCTGATCTGACATAGTAAGTGGGGGCCCGTAATTTGTTTTCAACGTCATCAGATAAGTAACCTTCCTCAAATTTACGCAGTAAATTTAACCTGTATTTAAGCGTACGGCCAACTAGTGGCTCCCTCTATCAATAGTGTTGTGACACTTGCTACCTTGTTCATAACAACTTTTCACAAACCTAGCTGCTCTACGTTGCACTCGATCTATGTAGTTCCAAAATTAAGCCTACCAGGATCCCATATACCCGCTGCATATTAAGGTGGGGCTTAACTAACGTAAAATAACGAAACCCCTTGTCCCCATAATTATGATTCCCTAGTATCCTTTTTATTATCCCGCTAATTTCACGAATTTGTTTTCCCCTAGGATATATCCTTAGTTATCGTTACACTTAAGTATTAAAACCTGTTCTACGTTTGTTATGTTGGTGCCTTGATTGGTGAAATACTCTTCCCCAACATTTTTTATCGAAATCCGTTAATTCAAATGTAATTCAAGTTCCCGTTTCGCACCACTCTTACAGCTAATGATACTCTATCTTCATGACTTCCGTATTTCTTCATCCGTCGTCACTTGCGAGCCACTCCAGTGACCAAAGTGGTAGCTAGGGTCCACTTCACGAGGGGAAGGAACTTCCGAAAGTGAAACGCAGGTAGGGGCAGGACGAGTGGATGCTCCATTGAACTGCGTTGAGTGGTGGTTGAAAGTTGCAGATTGCCACCGAGAGGGGAGGACTTCGGGCAGACGAGGCGGCAAGGGAGAAGGGCATGCTGACGGAATGAGGGAAGGCAGAAAGAGTAGTGATTTTTTTTTAATTGGAGATCGTGAAGAAAGTCCTTTCTGCTTTTTAATTTTCAGAGAAACGTTCAAAATATCTTTGAGAGTTATTATTAGTGTGTACGATTGGAGCCGACAGATAAAATTTTAAAAACTTTTTTGTGAATCATTTCCATAAATAGGACTACTGGGAGACTTTCATAGTGATAATGACTTAATTTGGAGATGTCATATCATTTCCCTAATAATAATGTTTTGAGTAGCGAATCGCGTTGCCATTTTTAAATTAGATTTCTTTTTTCTCAGTGCTAACGACTCGATGATATTTCATACTTGCTCAGTTTGTCTGAAGAATATCTGAGGGATAAAAGATTTGGTGTTTTCCCGGCGTATCAGCTACGTAAATTCCTCTCGGGTCCTCCACCGGGTTATATCGTCCATCTCGGCCGACGTTTCGATGTCCGGCTCGGTCATCGAAGCGTCGGCCGAGATGGACGATATAACCCGGTGGAGGACCCGAGAGGAATTTACACGATATCTGAGGGCTTACAGAAAGTCATTTTTGTACGTTTAATATTCGTTTAAAGAAACGATTGGGGTATCAATGATTGGAATGAACACGAATTGCGTGGAGAAATCTAGGGAGAAATGAAAACTTAGTGGTAAACCTAGTGTGCGTGGCCATGGTGTCGAAGAAATGCTGAATGACACACAGTTGGACCTCGCGTACAGATTGTAGGCCATTAAATTTCAGCAATGCTGAACAACAAATCGGGACTCGTTCTCCTGAGAGAGGTATCCTGCGCGTAGGTATTGGGTGGTGAGCGCATTGAAAGAAATGGCTCAATTATTGGAAAATTCTTTTTGAACAAAATGCGCTCGTCGAAGTATGCGCATCTCACATTTTGCTATGTAGAGTATAAGACTGTGCTTAACTGACCACCGAAAAAACTAAAGATAAAATGTATGCACTATAAATACCAATTATTTCCTTCGTCATAGTAGTTCGGGATCTATAAAATGTCTTTAACATTCTCCTCATATAAGTAAGTAATAGAGTATAAAGTAGATAAGTAACCTACCTCAAATTTACTCAGTAAATTGAACCTGTAATTCAAACTACGGTCAAATAGTGGCTTCGATCCTAGTTTGTCCAATAACCTAGTGTAGTCACACTGCTACCTTGTTCATAAGAACTTTTTACAAACCTAGGTGCTTTAAGCTGCACTATGTAGTTCCAAAATTAAGCCTACCTCGAGAGGATCCCATACACCCGCAGCATATTCAAGGTGGGGCTTAACTAACGTAAAATAACGAAGCCCCTTGACCCCCTAATCACAATTCCCTAGTATACTTTTGATGAATCCTAACCTTTTTATTTGCTATTTCGAAAATTTTACGAATGTATTTTCCCCAGAACATATCCTTAGTTATCGTTATACCAAAGTATTATACCTGTTCTACGTTTGCTATGTTGGTTCCCTGAATGGTGTAAGTGTTTTTGGGTGAAATACACTACCTCCAACATTTTATCGAAATAAATTTAATTCTAGCTCCCATAGCTCGCACCACTCTTGGGTTGCATTTAGTTCGTTAGCTAATGATACTCTAGCTTCATGGCTCGATACGTCCCTATATATCACGGCATCGTCGGAATATAGATGAAGTTTACTGAAAACCTGAGACTCTGTCTTAATAAATAAATAAATACTCGCTAAGGACATCCGGGTTATCGCTTAGCAGGAAACGGGGTCTTCCTTTAAGGTTAACCGACCACGCACCGCTCGATACCACTCGCATTCCATCCGTAGGTGGCCGACGGTCATTGGAGGAGTCTCAATCTTCGCGAAGAGGTTTGAGTCTCATCCTCAGAGTAGAGGTGGGAGTGAGTCAGAGCAGTGTCCTTCTCTCAATCGCGTGATGGAAACCTCTTCCCTTCGTGCGCTTCTGGCAGAAATACTTCTACCACGCTGAAGTCACGGGTTGTACGGTGCGAAGCTTTTTCTCTAGTAGCCATCCGCCAAGTGTCATTCCGCCACTTTTGGGATACGTTCTTTAACGCCTTTTTCAGTTCCTTAGCTGGTACCTCAGATGGTCCTAGGTAGGGTGGCATTCAGGACCTCTTTGTCCCCTAAACCAGCCTTTTCATTTTCCGCAATCGTCATGCACCCTGGGACCCAGAGGAAAGAGACTGTAACACCATTGTCGTTGTGGGTGGGGAGGGGTCATTGTATTTCGTGGGGTATATGACGGAATGGGGAAAAAATGGAAATGCTGCGCTGGGCACTCAATGAGTCAGTATAAAAGATAGAAGAGCGGTTACTGAATTTGAAAGAATATAGACCTTCGCTGTGCAGTACGTCTCGAAATCCGAATGCCGATTCAAGGTTTCTCTGAATCGCCGCTTGTACTCGGCTGCAGTCGTGGCGGATTTCGAGAAAGGTACACTGTGTTTGGCACTTTGGCTGTGGGATTTTCCAAGGTGGATGGTCCAAGAATTCTGCCGGATATACTTCCGAGAGTGGAAACCAGTCTTCGATAAAATTGTGTAAATGAATACGAATTAAGGGGTCGTTTCGCCCTTGTCTATGTGGCAACAGTATAGAAAAAATGTGCGTTAAACATAACATTAAAACATTGATGCTGGGTCATTGATTCAATCTTGAGGACGTAGTTACACATGACGGCGTTCCTTCGGGCACAAAGGGGCGGTTTGCCTGAATCTGAATATACGCTCATAACCGGTCTTTTGTTTTAGTTAGAATGGAAATGCCTTGTGTTGAATTCAAGCTTTTATCAGGAAAAGATAAGTTGCCCTTTACGTTTATTCAAATTTGATATCTGATGGTGAGTTAGGATTAAAGGCGGGGTTCAGGCTGTTGAAGTGTGTCCCGGTCAGACACACACACACATTACGCGGTCTTCTCATTTCTAAACATTATAAAAGACTAATTTAAAAAAAAGAAACATCCACAGGATTTGCGTCCTGTGATTATGGAAATAGCCGTGTTATCTGGAATATTGACTTACATAGTTCAAATTTACTCCTATTTTGGGAAGGTAAACAAATGAAATTTTACGCTCAAGGTTGTTGATTGTTAGTTAGCATGTATTTTTGGTTTGTGATGATTCTTTTGTTAAAATATGAGAGTTTTTACAGTTGAATCTGTGTTCAACAAGAACTCTGATGCGTATGCTTTGAAGTCTTATTGTTATATCAAATTATTTTTGACCATGCTCCGAAATAGATGATTCTCGTGTGTGTTACCCGTTACCATGGAGAGAGAGAGGGGCACGCTTCGGCGTGGACAGTTGGGGGAGCACCATTGAGAGCTTTGGAAAGAACTGACCATACTTCAGCTGTGCGTGTTCCTCGAAATGCTGCCGAATATGTAACATGCAAATTTTTATCTTCTGGCGAATAGATAGCATGAATTTGACCCCACCTTCCATGTGTGAATGAGGAAACTGGTTTATATGCATTCCTTTATCTACCTTTACATCTACGCAAATACCCCGTGATGCACCGTTAGGTTTTGTGGCAGGGGTGAGCAAGCACCAGGTGGACAGGATGTTTAAAATGTTAGGAAAAGGGAAAAAACATGCACTTAAAATATTTGAAAAAAATGTGCTTGTGGTGGTGTTGGGATAGGGCGAAAACGCAACAGTGAAACTCGTAACCCATTGGCGTTCTCTCAGAAATGCTCTCTGTAGCGTGGGTTAGTTTGCCCAGTTTTATTAAAATGATGGTATTTTCCTTAAAAGTAATGTCACTCGTCCTTTGATGGTTTTCATCGTCTAGAGTTATTCAACCCATTGGAGGGAACTTGTCAAATCCATGTAGAGAAGCAATAGGTGATGAGAGATTGACTTGTCTTTTCACCGACCATTCGTGGATCTCCGCCTAGATCCACGAAGAAGATATTTAGGGATGCCAGCCAGTATTTGATGATGATAAGTCTCCGGTAGACGCTGACTTTTTCTTTCTTTCTTTTTCTGACCCCCCCCTTACTAATACTCTTGTGCTTGACTGGCTGGTACTCAAGCACCCTCCACTTCACGTTCCTATGGTGGTTTGCTGGGTATTGTGTAGATATAATAATGATATTGGATACTGTGCGAGTAGACACCGCTAGGAGAGCTCGTGTAAGCAGGTCTCTCTCTCTCTTCGGTCTCGTGAGTAATTTAGGAACAGTAGATACGCCAGTGGGTGCAAAGTATTACCAATTTCATTAACTGAGTAATTCTGTAATATTTTTTTTAAATATGAAGAATACTCTCTCAGCACGCAGAGTGAATAATATAGAGCAAAAATAAAGAGATTGCTGGGCGAATGTATCAACACGATGACACTACATTGTCTTAGTATTAAAAATAAAAGAGCTGAAGTCAGGCGCATATTTCGAAGTTTATTGATGCTGACGTTGTTTTGGGGACGGAGAGTTGGCCAATCGAGGACATTAAGGACGGTGAAGTTTTCCCTTTGGGTCACAGCATTTACAGACGAGGGAAGAGTTACAAGAGAGGAGGATTCATTGCTGCGGAAGAAAACACTTTCCAATTCCCAAACCACACCTTTCTACCTCTCTCGCATTCCTCCCTCTGCGAACCACCTTTGTGATATAATAAATTCGAAGAAACTGCGGGAGATGTCGCGGCAGTGACTTTTAACGGAATCATTCGCTAATGCGGATTACAATGCAACTATTTCAAGGAAATCTTGGTTGAATGATTTTTCACTTTGAAATTGTTGCATTAAACCTTTATGATATTTTAAAACTCTTGGGAAATTATCTCTACGATCAATTGAATAAATAATTAGGAGCATACCAGGAAGGAAGCACCAAATAATAATGAGATATTGGAATGCAGTGTTTGGCAAAGGGAGGAATGTGAGAGAGATAGGTAGGAATGCTTTAGGAAGTAGAAATTACCGCGGAGAGAAAGCAGTCGAGTTCTGCATGTGAATGGTTTAATAATAGCTAACTCGTGGTTCAGATATCATCACAGGTGTGCTTGAATTAATGTCGTTCCCAGCAAGCCTTCCGGGAGGCGTGTTGCTGGGGGTGATTTGTAATTAGCTTTCAGTAATAAATGGGTTAGTGTTCGAGTTTAGTTGTTCGCGGCTAGGTTCATAGACCCTTGCGTGTCGTTGTTTATCTTTGTATTTGTTGTCATGGTGAATCGTGCAACGAAAGAAAGTCTCCGTATCTAGTGATGCTGCAAATCCTTTTCCCTTAGCTTATCTGCAGATTGTCCAGCCTGCGGATATCATGAGGTGATCATCGGATCCTTCACTTCAATCTTCAAATCACTTCATGACTTCTTCGGCGTCATACAACGAGAGTGCCCTCTTGTTACTTTCCAATAACCGTAGTATCTCTTTCTCCCCCCGTGCTAGGCGGGACTCCAATCCTCGATGACAGTGTTACGCTTGCTTCTCTATCTTAATTAATCTTCAGAAACATAGCGACCCTTTCTTGGGCCGTTAATTACTCATCGTACTCTTAATCGACACCTTTCCCGACAGTTCCCAAATACTTATTCTGGCTCATTCCAAGTGCGGCCTCGTCAGTGTAAAATAGCGTCTCTGTCTTTATTTCTCATTACTTTTCCCTGCGACTGTTTCGAATAAATCCAAGTTTCTTGAAGGCGGTACCGATTCCTCCGAAATCTTCCCCCAACTTGCTCGCTCCGAAATAAGTGTTTGCGAAAGTGACGCCGGAGTTCCTTACTTGTTCTGAATTAGTATTGTGTAATAGAATCCGAAAAGTTTGTACTCGGTGTTGTTTCTTAGTACCACTCAAAATGTCGTTATTGTACATTTTAAAGGTTTAATTGTTCGCCTCATTCGTTGCACCAATCCGAAATATTGTCTGAAACGCGGAAGATGTAGACTGTGATCGACTGACGACTTTATCTCTATTCCCTACGTCAACCCGGATGTTACAACCACATACCTCTTCCGAGACCATGCCATGTGCTACTATCTTTTGTTTACGACGCGGTAAGAGTTCTCTAATTCAGCTGACTAGCTCCTCGTTCATACCATAATGCGTGAATACTGTTTCTTCATCGGAGAGTCGTGCGGGGTACCTTCCCGAAGGTTTTCTCGAAGTCTAAGAACGTAGCACCCACTCAAGTGTTCTGATCTCCTGATTTTAGGACGTCGGGAGAAAAATGGCCCCGCTTTGCATGATTTGAATTTTCTTTCATTTAATAACCTTCTTTCGTGTGATTAACTTTGCTCCAGTGCATGATCGAACCTATATTAGAGGTTTAATGATTGCGAAAGTGCATTCATGGTTGGTGACCTAGCAGCCCATGCCACACGCCCATGCAGCGGCTTGCGGGTTTTTCTGTAGAGTAAGATGTAAGAGGTGTTGGTATACGATTCATATTTTCTACTACGAAACCCAAACGTACGTAATATTTTGCGTATGTGAGAATATATACTTTTGTATCGGTGAAAATTTGTATGTGTATGGCTGATGCCCTAATCCCCGCTTCCTCACACCGTTTCGGGGTGTTGTGTAGGCGTAGAAATATCAATCAACTCCGCTCACTTTATACGCTTCCCGTCATTCAGTGTCTTACCAGCCAATTATCTTTCTCTTTCCCTTACTTTATTTTCTCATTCCCGGTACAAACCTACGTGTTATAATCTCCAAAAATCCCCTCTGTCGGCATGGAAATGCTCTGTGTCCACCTATCTTGTCTTTCTCCATACTATATGTCTCACTACTACTCTCCCCTCCCACAGTTCCTAGTGTACCTCTGTTTTCCTTTCCGTCCAATTAATATTTCCTGGTCTCCACTATGTCCACATTTAAGCCTCCAGTCTGCGTATATCTTCTCTCTACGGGTTCCTATTATAAACTAAGCTTCTCATTAACTTTTCCCTACTACCCATTAAGTACACACTAAGCTTTCCTCCATCTATTTATTGATGGTGTTTGTCAGCAGCCCTCATCCTCGTAACAGCTTCCATCCCCGCCACCCCTCCCTCATCGATATTGCCATTTTCGTTAGAAACGCTTCTTAATTAATCGGAGCTCTCCACACGTATCTTCCGTTTTACGCCCTTCAAATTCAATGGTTAAATAATCATTGTTCATGGAGTGCATTGTCATCTTCGTGTTTTATCTTTAAATTGGATCTCAAAACTAGTCAATGTCATCCCGGGCTCGGCGAATATTGCAATCCCTTCTAGTTGATTTGCAAACTAAAGTTTGTTCATCGCAGATCTGCAGTCTAGCCCTATATGAAGCATATCTGACCTAGAGACCGTAGTGCACCTGTGGTTACGTTGATCTCGATTATTTGAATTATTTCACTTGTAAATTTTATATAAAAATTATGAAAAACGTAATTTTTGAATTAGCACACCTGATGTGTAATCACCCCCTGCCACTCATCCTAGCGGCGGCATGCAGGGCACACCACCTAGGAGTCCGTTCCCCCCCATCACCAACACACCCTCAAACCGTCTATTTCCGAGAACCCTTCCCCCGGCGTCCAAATATAACCAACCCCACCAAACGAATGCTTCCTCCCTCCGCCCCGCCGCGACCCCCCGTTGGCGCATTCCATGGGCGCGCGCCCGGCCAGCCGGCCGGCTTGTGTGGGGGGTGGGTTCCGGAATTCATTGTCACGGCCTCTCCCCCAATGCTGCACCAATGCATTGCAGCGACACTGTGGGTAGGGGGCGGACATGAACCCCTGCCCCCCTCGCGCTCTTGAAGGTGACCATACACAATTGTGGATCTCCCCCTTCCGTCGCCTCCACAAGCGACGAATCGGTCCCTTCGGGTCGTCTAGGTCGGTCGAATGTCGTCATGATTATTCATTTTTATTAGATGTCATGCTCTCCTCAAGCTGGAAAGCATTTTATTTCAAATATACTATATATCTGGAGGAGTGTTGTCACGGATTCTATGTCCGCGATGAATCTCATCACTGTTACCAATTTTGAAAATAAAGGTTGCACATGCTGTTTTGCAATCCTTTCAGGCAATCCATTTGGCGGGGGATTTATAAAATATAGTATTTACGGGACCCCTGTATTTTTCTTTGGGTTTAATAGATTTTAGCAGTTTGATACGCAAGTCCTTGTTCGTGCCCTTGTACATAGCAGTAATTTTGGAATACAGTTGGAAAAACTGGGAAATCCTCGTTGGCGACATTGGTCGTGAAAATCCATTGGAAGAATTTATTGAGAGAGCGGGCATTACCTTTGCTTAATATCAAAAGAAAACCACCATATGCTCATCTTCCTTTCCCTCCCTGACATATGAAGAGTACTTTTAAGGGTCAATATACAAGTAATAACATAGTTCTATACATTTAAAGTTTCGCAAGGAGTTGCGTATTTGTATTTTAGTTTAAATTTTAGAAAATTTATACTTATCCAATAACTGCCTATTCTCTAAGGAAGATATGTTTTCGCCTGCTCTCTCATCTCTTGGTTGTAATATTCTCTGCTTTCGAAGCGCATTCCTAACGCCATTATTGTTTCACCTTGGCTCACGGTTTGTTTGAGCGTATTTTATAGGGAAGAAGTCTGTGATGTCCCTTTGCTTGATACTGATTAATTGTGCCCAGCTTCGTCGATGTTGGAATTACTTATGCGTAATTTGAACTCGAGTAAAAAAGAATTTAATTTATTGGTAAACTTTTCAAATTTGGCTTAATGGTAGGTAAAAAGTTTTATAATGGTGCAATACTCTTTTTATTTCTACGTCGAAGTTGATGGAATTTATGGTATCTCAAGCCATCGTCATTAGGTACACTCAGCGTACGCTCTTTGAGTGTTATAGAGGAAATAGGTCTATGATGTTTTTCCACGGGTTTGTATCAGCACATCGTGATTACGATCACGGATCTGATTTTTAACGCCATTGCTGCCCCAATGTATCTCGGGAGTATATAAGTCCCCGCCTAATGCGGTGATGCTGTTTTTATTTTTATGAGTAAATTGATATATTTGTCATCCGAGTGGAGGAAGTGTACAGTGATAGAGATAGAATTGCTCTGTGTGCAACATCGGGCACGTGTGCCCGAAGTTGCACACAGAGCAATAATTTTGGCACAGAGAGCTGGGAGGATGCTCCGGGAAATTCCACGGTGACTCGATGGGATGGCACGCGAGTCAAGAGTATACTTTCATTGCGCACATAAAAGTTGGGATTCAATCGTCATAAGGTTTTCCATCCCTGCCCTACAGGTATTTTTCCGTTTTGTTCTTCGAAATGAGTCCTTTAGATTTTTAATTCTTGCGTATATTTCTCAAATTTTATATTCATGATCCAAATGATCAATGTGTCGTTGAATACGAGTAATGTACGCAAAAATGGGTATGTATTATTAGTTCGTGAATTTTTGTTGAGATAACACACTATCGAGGGTTATTTTCACGACTTGCGTGTTATTTTTTGTATGTAAATAAGTGGTTTATGTTTATCTTCCCTTTAGTTATCGTGTAGTATACCTGAGATATTCTTTATTGGACACAACTAACTTTTGTGTAAAATTAAATTTTCGGTTGACATGTGCATATGTATGTGCGCACCACCATGCACGTATTTTCGAGGATTTTGTGAACTTATTTTTCCTTTCGCACACCCCTTAAACACCCTCCCTCTCTCCCTCATCCCTTACCCTTTCCTCCCGGTGCTTGCACCCCCTGCCATGCGACGTTTTGGTGGGTCGCGGGGTATTTGTGTTGATGTGGACAAGGACAAATTTTCAATGATTTTTTTATTTATTTAGCCTATGAAGTAATTTAATTATTTTGCCTAATCGGAAGATATATTTAATATATGTATCGTTCTCTTTGCAGGTAAGGACAATCGTGTTTCTGTGTTTTGCAGTCTCCACTTTAGATCACGACAGTTAAGTATAAATTTCATATTTTTGTCATAAAACAATTGCGTCTTCACCGGTGCAAGCGTCCGCTCTCATCCGATAAACGTGAAAGATCGCCTTCCTCTTGAATCGCGTTCATCCGAGGCGTATGCCTCCTCGTGGCTGACTGATCTAATATTTGTATCCTTCTCCGCGTGGACGTTCGACGTCGCCATCGGCATGATTATGGCTCAAACCCGCCCCGTGCGTCGCCTCATGCCACATCATACATGATACCCTGCCAGCTACCACTAGAGTGTGTGGCAGGAGGTGATTACACACCAGACTACTTTTGACAAAAAATACTTTTCCCCCTTATGGCTGTCGGAAATATTCGTATATTCTGATCCCATATCGTTAGTGGGGGAAAAAGGTATATTTAATCCATTTGTACTTGACTTAATCTCTGATCTCTCTTACCGTATTACAGTAGGATTATTTTCAAAATATCTGCTAAAGATACATCCTTCCATTTTATGTTAAAGATGTAATCTGTAATTTAACCTTCGCTCCGTGAAAGATTCCCAACCAAGATCCTCTCATAATTTCGATGCCTCAGTAAACAGTCATAGGAATATGTTCCAAATCTTGCTCCTCTGGGCAGCTCGCGATCCAATTCGATAATCAATCCAACTTCTAGGGAATCCCATGTACTAGCAGCATATTCTAAATGAGGCTTATCTAGCGGAAGTTAAGATTGCCCTTCGTTGTCCTTCTAGTAGTATCTCAATACTTTTCTGATAAATCTTAATTTTCTGCTAGCATGTCCAACTATTTCCCCATTTATGTTTCACCCAGGAGAGATCGTGAGTGAGGGGAATTCATCACTAAGCATTTTTTAAAAGTTAAATTCCAACTTCCAAGTGTCGCACCAACGCATTATATAGTATATATATATATATATATATATATATATATATATATATATATATATAATACAGCATTAGGGTCACCTGCTAAAGCTCATGAGGGCCGGGGCAGCTTCAATCAAGGGTGGGTACACCAACCCCGATTGTATTCAATCCAATATCATCCACTTGATGGAACCGGGTTTCAAATGTGTGTCATCGGGGTGAGTGAGTCTTTCCGACGGGAGGGGGGTGGTATCCGCGTGCACCCTCGAAGGGGTCGTCCCCACCCCTCCTCCGTGACCGACCGGTTGGCCTGCGCGGAGGCCTCCGGGAGTACACCGCCTAAGTCCCCGTGGGGGGAGAGGTTAGCCCCGTAAGGAAACACGCATCACTTCCTCATCATATCCTCGGCTTGCGTTGGGGTCCGCATCCACTGGAGGTCGAATGTTGATTGTGGGGTTACCGTCAGGCCTCGCGTTAGATTTGCCTCGGATTGGAGGGCGTTAGCGGGAAGACCTGCTCCGCACTCGCGGGCGGCCTCCTTGGAGTCGTGGCGTGCGATTGCCGATCAATGGCGAGCGTGGCACGATGATCTGTCGTGAAACAGCGAGTGGTAACCGACAGCAATTTTAGTGGTGGCACACCATCATTGTACACCAAAAAGTAAAAATATCCCCTCCGATTGCTGGGACTGAGCTCTAATTATTTCTACTTCTGTTAATGTTCGAGTAGTGCTTGTAAAATTTGCTTCACGATGTCCTACGATGCATACTTTCGGAATTGTCATAGAATACATCAGCATACACATCCCGCGATCCCCCGAAGAGATGTGTGGCATAGGATAACGTATGAAGGAGGGAGAGGGTGTTTATGAGGCAAGGGTAAGGGAAAAGCATTAATCTGAAATCCCCGAAAAGACGTGCATCCTGGTGCACTTATAGTATATATACATGCTAGTGGTAAACTATGTTTTGAACAAGTGTTCTACATCTATGTAATACCCCGCAGACCGCCTCAAGGACGTGTGGCGGAGGGTGTTGATCCACTAGCCATGCATGCAAAATCATTACATCTGCATACGAGATATTAGACGTAAATATTATTATTATTAAAATGTACATGTGCAAATAGACAAATGTCAGGTGGCACACAAGTCCCAAGTGTTACAATAAACTTGCCTTGGAAAAATAACATGGTTTCTGAAATACAATCAACATCACAAAAGATAATAAATAAAATAAGTCAGAAAAAAGAAAAAAAATACACTTTAAGGAAATTTCCAAACACCAATCTGTAGTACATAAAAAAAAGAAAATCCCCATTTCATTAAATTATATTAGTTCGAACATGCAATCGAACAAAGATAGCCACCACAAAAGAATCTACTTACAATTAAAAATATTCTTTGACTGGGCAATATTCAAGTAATCCGGCAGAAATACCTTAAACATACCATTACAACAATTTCAGAGCGTAAATATAATTCGCCTTGACCGAAATTCGAACCCGAATCCCGAATGTTTGGCCGAGTGCTTTAGCCAGTTAAGCTATTGCGGCGTCCCCTTAAACTCTTAAATTTTTTAAATGTTAGTGGATGACTCCGTTAAAAGTTACTGTTGCGGCATCTCTCTGTTTCTTGAAATTTACTACAATCATAGGTATATTTAATTTTTATTAAGACTAATTTTGATCCGAATATGACCAATATCGCGGTCGAACAATGTTAATTCCATCCCTTTTCGTTCGTGTACAAATGATATCTTAAATCTATCTGTTCTAAGATGGCAACAGATACCTTTGGCTGGCGATGTAGTGATATACAGGGATATATCCAGACAGAAAGATGGGGAAACATTACCTGAAGGCTTAAATACAACAAAAAAGTGGTGCGAAAATTTCTAGCTAGAATTGAAATGCGTTTCGATGAAATTTTGGAGGAAATGTATTTCACCCAGACACGCAGCGTGCTGGAAAACAATATAACGAACGTAGAATCGGTGAAATATTTGGGTGTTAAGATAACCAAGGACATGCCCTGGGAAAGACATTCGCGAAATTTGCGGAATGCCAAATAAAAAGTTAGGATTTAGAAAAAGGGATCTTGGGAAATGTAATGAGAGGGTAAAAGAGCTCTTTGTACTTCATGTTCGTTAGGTCTCACCCTAGAGTACGGTGCGAGTGTATGGGTCCCTCACGAGGTAAGATTAGTTTTGAAGTAGATCGAGTGCAAGGTAGAGTAGCACGTTTTGTGGAAAGTTGTCATGAACAAGGTAGTAGTGTCGCGATACCGTTGGAAGAATTAGGATTGGAACCACTAGATGGGTCCCAAAGGATGGGTGGTAGGATGAAATACAGTTTAAATTGACCGCGTCAATTTTAGACAGGTCCCTTATCCGAGGATGTTAAAGACATTACAGATGTAATGTCTTTGACATCCTCGAATCCTTCGACAATGCCTTACTTTGGTAGATCGAATGACGGACGAGGGTTGCCTAATAGTGGTCATCCTCCAACGCATGGTCTGCTGTCAACAATCGTGTTCACGGCCCCAAAAACGCCTACAGCGGGTCTATCATGTCTATCGCATACGGGAATATATGGACAGACATAAGGGGAAACTCACGACCTCTTTTGTGTTTCACACACAAGAGGTCGTGAGTGAGGTTAGCGCCGAAGTACTTAATCAAGTCTACACATTCCATTTCGGTGTTTCTGATGCAGTAGGGGTACTAGAGGGATTGCTTTCCAAAATATCATCACTATGCACTTTTGTAAGTTTATTTTTTATTGCTAAGTTTCGCACCAGCGTTGTATAGCATTAAGGTCGTCTGATAAAGCTGCTGTGTCTTCAGGACTACGGTATCTTGCGTAAATTGGAAGAATGTCTCTTTAGCAGTGATGTTGAAAATGTATTATTACCCTCATCTTACTACAGTAGGAGATATCATGCTAATGAAATTACAGAGATTAAGTGTAGAACAGATAGATTTAAGATGTTATTTTTTCCACGAACGATAGGGGATCATAATAACATAGTCCGTCCCCGGTGGGGTCATATTCGGGTCAAAATTAAGTCTGGTGTGTATTCACCCCCTGCCGCACACCCTAGCAGTGGCATGCAGGGTACATATGCAAATAAATAGATTTTGTGAGGTGTCACATTGTTCTAACCCTGTTCACTTTTGGTTCAGAGATTTGTGTCTAGTGTTCATGAAGTGTGCCCTCGAATTTTATATTTATTATGAACGCCTTTCCGCTAGTTCCCTGTCTCTGGGAAAGAATTGCGTGGCCTTAGAACTAGTACGAATCCCGTTGCTCATGCACCGAATTCGCATTTAGGAGTGATAATTAGTGTGGGCAGGGCCGATTGCCCCCCCCCCCCAGTCCTCCAAATGTTCATGCGGCTGGCGCCGTTCGAGTCTCATTATGAGAGCGACCCCTGAGTGTCGGGAATCGCAAATACAAATCCAAGGGATGTCCTCATTGCGCTGCTGAGTTTAGGCTGCCGTATCAGTCGGGCGGAAACCCTTCGGGGGGAGGGGGGCGGTGTGGCGGGTTGGTTGTGCTTTGAGCGATAGGGTGACATTGGTGTTCCATCTGTCGCACACACTGAATGTTAGTGCGACCATCACTCGTGATTAAGAAGAGAAATATTCTCCAACATAAAGTGCCCTACATGTCGTTTCCGTGGTCGCGGTGATGTAATGTGTAGAGTTAGGTGTAAGCATCGCCGGATAAACCTTAGGTACGACTCGTTACAGGCAAATATAGTACTATAAGCCTCATTAGAGAGCCGAAAAAAATATCACCAGGATAAGTATGTCTAGGATGTCTCTCTAGCAGTCATGTTGAAATTGTACTATTACTCCATCTTGCTACGGAGAGATCACTTCAATAAAATTCGAGAGATTAAGTTCAGAACAGATAGATTTTAAGATTTTCTTTTTCCCACGAATGATGAGGGATCAGATTAACGTTGTCCGAACGCGGTAGGGGTAAAAATATTCGGGTCAAAATTAGTTTGGTGTGTCTTCACTCCCTGCCACGCACCCTAGTGATGGCTTGCAGGGGTACTTTTAGAAAAATAAATAAAAAGTAACTAAGGGAAAATATAAAGGTTTTGCCAAATTTTAGAGGGTCTTGAAACCTGGAAAAACATTGGAATCATGATTACCTTTTAGCATTTTTATTTGAAAAAAAAACTTAAGCCTCTTTCCACGAATTTATCTCTCGCAACAAATAACTTTGTAGTTGTTTTTGGCCTCCATCGTGAATTGGGCACTGAGTGATAACTAGAGGCGGATTTATAGGCATTGAAAATTATGAACCAGGTAGGCAAATAGGCGGCATTGGTGGTGGCGGCAAAGGTTGGAATAGGCGTAAAAATAGGCATCTTAAAATAAAAAAGTTGAAGTGCTCGTGGATGAGCTTCAAGCAAACGAGTGCGTCCAGCGGGTTGTGGATGGTGAGTTGAACTTGAGATGCAGAGGTGAGATACGAAAATGCACTCGACGAATAGGTAAACGTGAGTAATTAGCGACTGTACTCGGAGGACGTAGAAGAGCATTTTTGGGCAGTGTTGCTTAAAACTCCACGAAAACCTATGAAAATGACGTGATTTGGCGAGTGTATGAAGCTAAACTACATGCCACCGATAGTTGGGATCACTCAAGGTGAAGGAATGATTGATTAGACGTCTTTCACGCAAAATAAGGGCCAACTCTGTTTGTAACCATTTGTAAAACAATATTAAGGCTTTAGTAGGGCTGTGAATTGACTTTCGCGCAGAAGGCGAATTTTCTGCCGATGCCATCTTGATGACGTATTACGTATATGATATTGTCTATGCATGCGTTATGCAGGTTGAATGTTTTCATTATAACATAAAAATAAATGACAAATAATTATAATTTTATGTTTTCTGCTCCTTAACCAGAACAGATTTATGGAAAAAATATATTAAAGCTAAAAATTAAGAAAAACTAATTTTTTTATTTTGCCTTGCACCCTAGCGATGAATTGCAGCGTAACATGTAGGAATGTAATTCAGAGATATTATCGCAGGTATTCCCTCTTCCTACTCCCCGGGGCCATTATTTCGTACTAAATACGATGTCGAATATCAATGGAGACGTTTTCGACGCTTGCAGCAAAGATTAAATTGACACCACATGGTATGTGCGAAACTTATAGAAGTTGGTATGGTTAAGTTCCCATTACAGAGTTCGCGTCTGGAATGTGTTCGACAAATCTGATTCAGCCACAAATGACGGTGTCCAGGGGGATGGGGCGCCGTCATTAGTTTGCGAAATGGTGCAAGTGTTTGCAAAATAGCCGCTCGTGAGGGGAATGACTCGAGGTGGCGCCCCCGCTGGGACAAGGTTCCTTCCTCTCGGCCAATGGGGTCGCTCAATGGCGCGATCGACAGTGCTCTCGATCGGGATGCGTCATCTCTCGGACGCGACGCGAACCAGATGCGCGAGGGGGGGGGGTGGGACGCCTTCCGCAGCGGCAAATGCCATCTTGGCCCAGGGCACCAGAGCGATGTGGCCCCCGCTTCCTGGAAGCGCGCCATCTGCGAACACACTCAAACTCCTCTCTCATGCCCCCTTGGGTCATCGGCACCTGAATCTCCGCCCCCTCCATGGATTGCGAGGTTTGTGGTCGAGTCGACCGACTATTCAGTGATTGGGAGAAGCAAACTGGCTGGCCTTGTTGAACACGTTTATGCGCATTGGTCGTTCAATAAGTCCTTAGGAAAAAAATAGGAAAACAAATTACTCGGGGTGGATATTTTTCATTTTTCAACATACTATCCTGTTAGCTCGATCACTTTTCCCAGCGTTCCTCCCTCTTGTATAAGCCGCCCAAAAAGTAGGATTTTGAATTGTACTCAAAATAGGCATCTGGGTTTGGCGATGACCTTCTCATTCGACGTGAAACGTGTTTCGCCGAGCCATTTTTTTCAAGTTTGGAGATAAAAAAAAGGCACTGGGGGCCTAACCTGGTGAATAGGGTAATAATTCGAACTTTAATTCCTTGGTTTTTTCAATCAAAACTGCGCAGGTGTGCACCCATGAATTGTCTTGAGAGAAGAGAATTTTTTTCTTTGCAAAATATGACGTTTTGTTTATTTCTTCGCTCAACCGGAGCAATAGCGACGCATAATACTCTACCTATGTATATCGTTTGTCCCTTTTGTAAAGTAATCTATATACGAGATGATTCCGCGAACATCACAAAAACCCGCAGCCATCACCTTGTCGACCAATTTCACCGTCTTTGCCTTCTGTGGAGCTAGATCGCTTTTAAAAACCCACTGTTTCAACTGTTCCTTTGTATATGGAGTGTAGTAGTCTACATATCCATGTTTGTTAACAGTTATGTATCGACGCAGAAACTCTTTAGGATTGCGACGGAAAAGCACCAAACTTGCCGCCGAATCGACCAAACGATTGCGTTTATTCCACACTTAGAGCAAATGCGACATAACATCTTGCCGAGCTTTTTTTCAAACCCAATTTTTCTTGTAAAATTGAAAACACTGTTCGCACCTTGTCATACGCCTGTGGCAACAACTACTTACGAGTTGTGCGCTGTAACTTACTTGCCTTCCCCCCACTTGTAAGTCTCTCTTTAAGTATTGATAATGTTTAATTTCAGTGCTATCCGATTAAATGTCACGTTTATGTTGCAATAGATGACACGTTGGTCAGCATTGTAGTTGGTTGAACCATGCCGTAGTAAATTTCCTATCATCGTCGAATGTGGCAATAATTTGAATCGTAATTTTCTATGTATTTGGGAACTTCGACAATACACATTCTTCTCTGGTCCTGTTACACAAACTCGAAACACACTCTGGTGTTCAAAGTGGTGACAGATGTTATCCTCATTGTTCGGCCACACGGTCGACCTGGGAGTCCCTATTGCGGATTTGGATCGCACTGAAGCCTATGACTGTGAGGCATAAGGAGCTTCGTGGCTTAAATTGCTCAAAATGGGAGATAAAATTGTCGAACAAATAATCTGCTATGCTGTTTTCCTGGAGTTTATTCATTAATTAAGTTGTTTTGGATTAATTAATTCGTTGTGAATGTAAATTTTCGCACAGTTTAGTGGGAGATGCCGCGACAGTAATTTTTAACAGTCATCCTCCAATATGCATTAAAATGCGGAAATTTCAAATTCTGGAGTGCAAGAGGAATCTTAACTGTCTAAAGCACTAGGCTAAGCATCAATGTATCCGGGTTCGAATCCCGGCTAAGGCGAATGATTTTAACACTTTGAAATGTATGCATTCTTTGGTACGTGTCTAAGATAGTTTCAAGGAAGTGGTCCGGCACTTCCGCCTGCACGCTATTCATAGTGCAGGCCGGCCAATTTAGTCTTACACTAACTAAACAAAACGAGTCTAAGAGTCTGTCAATGAGTCCATTCTACCTTCGACGTCCTTTCCCCTGCCTTTAAAGTTTTTTAATTTCAATCAAAACCAATAGCCCGAGTATATATTTATATTAGGACTAAAATGTCATGATTTGGTCAAGCACAGCAATTATTGCATTATGTACGCGGGCACCTACATGTTTATTTTGTCGAGTTTTTTTTTATATTAGCTGATTCATATTCTCGTGGATGTATGAACTAAGAATTCTTTTTGGATGACTGGTGACTCGCTACAAGTCTTCGCGGGATGTTGTGTAGATAATTGTTTGTAGAGTTAGCGAAAGTGTCTCAGCCCTCCGATTCCAGCCGTGACCCCATCTCGGCTCGGCCATCGGTGCCAACCCCACCCATATGCTGTTGCCCTCGCCGTGTGTTGCGGCCGGTACTAGGGGACTGGAGCGGGAAAAGCCGCCCCCTCCATTCCAGACGGTATCCCTCGCTTAACAGCTGCCCTTCCCCTCCCTGCCCCCTCCCGCCTGACACACACTTTCACGCGCGCTGATGGTCACTCCTCTCCCGTTGTCAGGGTGCGTGACGACCTTCCCGGCACCATCCACCAGGACAGCCTATTCCGTGATGCAGATCGGCGTTCTCAGTCCAGGGAGGCTGGATCGGGTCGTCACACCCGTTAGGCTTGAGGCTGCGGTCCAAATCGCCCTTTCCCCGTCGTTCATATCGCTTCAGGCGCTCGCGGTTTTTCCGAAACATTTGGCACGCTCAGATGGCTGCTGTCCCGGAACGTTGGTGCACGATAGCAACGTTAGTCCGCAGCAAACCCGTCACAATTAAAATGGACATCCGGGCATGAGCTTCCTTGGAAACGATTCCTTAACGATAGTGACAGGAACGGCAAAGTTATAGTGGTGATTCTGTACTCTTTGTCCTCGGATAGCGACTTTGAAAATGATGACTCAAGTCAGATGCATGCTGTGATAGTTGCAGCTAATTCATCTAGAACACGGTGATACATCAACCATCTTCCCCGCGTGCGAACCTAGGTCGAAAGAGTAATCTTGCGATATTCCTCACAGAAATACGATTTGCTTTTCCGGCAAATAATTTTGTGAGTAAATTGAACTATGTGTTATTAAACACCGACTGCTTGCGTCTTATGACTCGAACACAGATCCATCTACATACACATAATACCTCGCAAGCCGCCTCTAGGACATGTGGTGGGGGTTTGAGGTCACCAGCCATACAGATACAATTGACACATGTGCATATAGTATACACAGATTTTAGTTCAAATATGGAATCGGAGAAAGTATTCACCACGCGAAAAGCTACTTAGATCCAAAAATATTGCGTAACAGTTGTAAAACTAAGCCTACTCTTAAGGATTCTATTCACTCGCAGCATGCTCTTGGCGGAGCTTATCTAACGTTAAGTAAACAGAGCGCTTCTACCCTGTCATTAGTTTTACCTAGTGTCCTTCTCGTGAATGTTACCTTTTTATTTGCTATTCCGCAAATTTTGCGAATGTGTTTTCCCCAGGACGTCTTCATTTATCGTAACTCTCAAATATTTGACCAATTTGACGTTTGTAATATTGGTTTCCTGTATGTTGTATTTTCGGGTGAAATACTCTTCCTTCAAAAATTCATCGGAGTAAACTCATTCAAATTTAATGTTAGCTCCTATGTCTCGCACCACTTTTGAATCGCATTGAGATAATTAGATAATGATTCTCCATCTTCCAGTAATTACGGTCATGGATTCTAGTTTTGGAGCTTTTGCTGTCCCATTCACACCGGGAAGGTTGACGTCTCCCCACCTATTATGGTGATGCTCTTATTATTTTTACGGATAAATAGATATATTCTTTTATCAAGTGTACAATGTCTAAAACTTCCGAGTCTGGGGTACTGTAGAAGAATATATCTTCGACCTGAACATTATCTTCGCCCGAGACCAAAATATCAAGAACGAAAAGTGTCAGTTGATGCTCGCAGGATCTGCCTTTTCTAAAACCATGTTGATTTTTTTGTCGGTAAACTCGGGGAATCGAGAAACCCTATGATTGAACTTGCTGTTACGTGCCCTATGATTTCGCACGCCAATGAAAGACGTAATTTATTATTACTAAGCATTGCCATGAAATGACAATGCTCCAATAGCAGATGATAGCTCTCATCATGCGGCAAATTTCATGCATCAGCAATTATGGATCATAAGTCCAGAATTGGATAACATATTTCTGTGGTTGTGACCGCCAATCGCCATTTGAGAAAAAACCGTCGAGTTACCGCGGGTTCCGGAGAACGAATCTATCGGAATTTGATTACTCAATGAAACAGCTTCGTAAAAGCGGAACTTGGCACCCTCCTGGATGGATACTAATGAGGAAGGATCCAGAAATCTCGGGTAACAGATAAACCATCAGAGGTGTCGCCATTTTATTAAAACATAGACTCCGTGACAACCCCTTGGATATCGCTAACAGCGGGGAAATAGAAGGGGTGGAGATAAAAAGAAGCCGCTAAACATGGTGCAATCACATTCATTGCCTGCCGTCTTCCGTACAATGAAAAATTACTGCCCTCCAACTTGATGCACGCTTTGCAAATGACGATCCCACTTTAGCTGCTGGAGATTTTAACGCCAAAATCTACGAGTGGTATTGTGGTTCTGAGAATGGCAGGGGGAAAGTCATAAGATTGTGGGTCGAGAAGGGAACGGCTCAAATAATTGCACCAGCAGAGAATTATATGAATATAAAATATAGTTTTTAGTGGAATTATATTAATTAGTATTCGGGAAGTTTCCGCGGAAACAACGATTCTAAGCTGATTAAAAAATAATTAACTGGAGGCGCGCTATTCAAAAGGTTGGGGAACCCTTTTAGCAGACCTCGTATTACATATCTCTCGGAGTTCCCCCGACCGAAAGAAGAATAGAACACACAACTTGTCATTTATGCAGATAACTTTGGAGTAATTTTTTTAAGCAAATCGGCGCCGGATACAGCGAAGTATCTCCAGAAGGAAATTAACGAAATTGCAGATTGGTACCGAGATTGAAAAATCTGTTTGAATACAAATCAGACGAAAGCTGTCCTATCTACAAATAGGCGTTCAAATATGACCGTTGAAATTAAAATCAAAGAGCCGTACATCTCCTGATGCGATAGAGGAAGTTACCTTGGTGTTAGTCTGAACGTAAAGGCTTTCATTTCAAATGTACGCGAACGAAATATTCACGGAAGTAATTGGCAAAAAAGCACAAGGGAATACTGCTACACTAAGATCTTGTCGTGTAAATAAGGACTTCAAAGCGGGGATTTACCCATCTCATTTTACAAATCCCTTCCCGCATGGCAGAGTAAAACTGAAATACATCTAGCTCAGTGCGTGTTGGAGTACTCCCTGGCCATATTTTGTTGTATTTTCAGGCTCACCCTACTACCCTTCATCCCTCTTCGCGGAGGTGATGCCTCACACCGTCCACTGCCAGTATCTGGGTGCCATATTTTCTTCTACATACGTGTGATGTTACGGGTAGGGACCATAGGTTGCATGAATATGGTTTCATAGAAATGTCCCCTTCTAGTTTTCCAGTTAGGAATAGCCTGTATTGCTATGATGGTGGTCTATCGTTTGAGCGATTGGCTTACATCGTTCGCTCCTTTTTAATTAATAGCCGAGAACTTCTATAGTGGGTAAAACTAAAACTTATTTTATACTAAGTTTTCTGCTAACAAGTGTATGGGTTTGCACCACCATGCACCTATTTTCAAGGATTTTATGTGGATGTTGTTTCCCATTTCGTAAGCCTTTAAACACCCTTCCTCTCCCTTATCCGTTTCTAATCCCATATGGTGCTTGTACCCTCTGCCACACCTTTTTGGTGGTTTTTGTGTAGATGTAGATTTGCACATCGTCTTAAAAAATTCACAAAAACGCAGAATTCACTAAATGAAACATTTTGAGGTGTTCGGATGAACTTAAGTGAAAAATTTGTAGATACCCATCTCTCTATGCTCAACCAGCCAATCGGAGGGAGGACACCAATTTTGTCTTAACAACTACGACAGTGATTGTCTTACGCCTAATTCGGACCCATGATAGAGCTCTACATACACTAAGGCTTGAGTGGTATCAGTGTATTGGTTCGGGATACCGTCACGTCCGTGATGTTGCTCCGCGGGCTTGAGTAACAAAGGAGCCGTTATGTAGAACTGAGAGTGGACGTTCTTTATATGGCACTCGGAAGGAAAATCTCCCTCCCGCGGCTATGTGAGGGGCAGATCACCGTCCATAGAATTCACCCTTCCCCTTAAGCTCCCTGAACGTGTAATTTTCAGCAGTCAATTACACCTATCGCTAGCAACGAATGGATAACAAAAAGAAAGAGAAGGGAGACGAAGAAACAGTATACGACTCAAAGTAATTAACAGAGGTTGTGAACGCAGAAGACGCATATTAATTTAGACAGCTCTCGTCGGAACTCATTTTTGTCAGGAAAAAATGAACCAATGTTGAGAATTGTAAGAAGACGTTAGCAGATTATCTCGTAAATTTTCAGTCGAATTCAATCAACATTAATTTAAAAAATAAAAGAAATATTTGATGTTGACGTATAGAAAACAATGGCATATGCTCTACCCTGACACAATGCTCATTGTACTTAGATATATACGTGTGTAACATTTCGGTCTTGCAGTAAATGTTTTTTATTTTCTGAGAAAAACTTTTCGCCCGCAATTTTTAAACTCATTGAGGTAAATAAATGAATACCAATTGGGTTTCCAAATCATTTTGAAGTCTAAAATCCTTTCTTCCATCCTGTCACACAACCCTAGTGGTGGCTGGTAGTGTACTAAATGAAACGTTAATCAAGTTCTGCCCTTAATTTTGTTTCCGTCGAGCGGTCAGTTTGTTTTAGCTATTTCATCAAGGGTAGCGAATAGAACCTGATACGGTATATTTGCCTATGTTCTTCCATGTGAAAAATCACCAGGTATTGCAGTCTAAACGCAATTACTCCCTGGAAGGACCATCCGCCACGAAGGCAATAAATCATCTGACTTTAGGGCGGTGATGGGTCAATCACTCATTGGCTTATTTCGACACACGATAAGGCATGAATTTCCAGCCACATTTCCGGCACTCTCTGTCGCTTTGGGCATCTGAGTCCCTCTCTCAAGATTCGTATGTCACCGACGCGAAGTTTCATTTGATTTATATTGTCCCTATTTAACACTGGGAGTAAAGCGGTGGACGTACGTTCATGACGTAGGTGCGTACAGCGAATTATTATTTAATGCCATAATTAATGGCATTAAAACACATATATAAAATTGCTAGTTTTGTTTTATACCGGTAATTTTATATGAACAAAACAAGCCTCAGTTTTCACCTCGAAGGTCAGTTTGATAGATGAGGATAGAGCTCATCCAATGCTGAACCCAGCGGTGTTGTGAAGTCCAGACATAAGCAGAGTAAGGTGGGAACCCAGTTCCTCATTCCCTGTGACGCCTATGACTTTCCAGGAAGATCTATTACCTGAAAAATCACGCAGCTTGGGTGACCCTGGTGGTGCCCAGAGGAATGTCCAGGAATGGAACCCGGGCCCTCCGGTCAGTAATTCAATGCTCTACCCCCTGGACTTCCGTGTCCCCTTGTTATATGTACCGCATCATACAAAAGATTGCCTAATGAAATCTTAAGGAAGTATCTTGGATTGTTCCTCATTGCAATTTAAGGACATTCTGTTGCTCTTCATCATTGCCGGAGAGTTTTTTAACAGCATATACCTAGGTATTGGAATTATTTTTGAATGAACTGCCATTTTTATGCGCCATTTTCTTCGGTATTCACAATTTATATACTTTTTAGGAGTCGTCCATATCATCAGTTTACCATCTCGGGTATAGAACGATGCTTTTACTCAAGTTATTAAATTTGAATGTGGTGCACCAGTCAGAGAAATGGCAGTAAAGCAGTACATCGTTACAGTATGGAACATGTTTAGGTGCGTTTATTAGATTATTTCAACGACCGCATTGTTAAATTCCAAGAAACGGCAGGTGGTGCGGGAGAGTAACTTTTGACGGAGTCATCCGCTGAATGAGCTTAAAGAGTAAGAGGACGTCTCGATAGCTTAACTGGCTAGAGCACTCGGCCGGACATCGTGGGATCCGGGTTCAAATCCCGTTCAAGGTGATTGATTTTTACATAATGAAATTTTTGCATTGGACTGCATGGCTGTTAAAAAGATGCAGAATGTTTTTCTTATACACAGGAGTAGAATTTTATGGAAATATTCAGAAAGTCACAAATGAGTGGCATCCTAATAAATAGCATGCGTATGTTTATAGGTACCTAAAAACCAAGATTTATCTACAAGGTAATTATAAGTTAATACGTTGATTGCACTATACGACGAGAAAATAGAATTACATAGAAATACGTCTTTTGGTCGAGTTTTCAAGTAGGTTTCCAACAGTTGACCTGCGGTATAGATACACTGGTTGCTCAAAGAAATTAAAAGTTCATCACCGATACATTTAAGGTATATTACTCGTCATGCAGAATACCACGATCGTAATGAAGAACCTTAATGTTTACCACGTTTGCAAGGTAATGTTTATTTTTTAATACATTATAATGCCAACGTATTCACTGAATGATATTTACTAAAAAAATAACCATTTACAACTTTCCACCTTAATGCCTCTTGGTTATCATGCTTAAAACTACTTGGTTACAATTGCATAAGTTGTCAAAATTCAGTTAAGAGGCTTGAGGCAACAAGGCTCGACTTTGGCTATCTGCCATTGGAGGAGAGCGAGTAAGTTGAGTTGAGAATCGATAGTATCTCAGACTGCAAGAAGTCATGAGTATAGGCAGCGCACCGCAAGTGCTTGCGTGGGGAAATGACGACAGAGGGTATGCAAAACGCTGGGAGGCATCACGAGGATAAATGCAGTTTTTATTTTACAGTAATCTGCTAAATAATGTCAGCGAATTCAATGGTAACTCGGCTCAACTTTATGGAACTTCAAGATGAAATTTGAAAAAAAAAACTTTGTAAGTCCCCATGAATTTCCACTGAACATTCAGTGGAACTTGCAAAGTTTTTATTTTCAAATGTCGAGTATGGGGATATTCCTAGAGAGTTCGGCAATATTTCGTGATATCGTTTCGAATCCGTTATTTATTCCAATTCTGCCTCATCAAAAGCGAGAGCTCACCAACGCGGAATAATAACTGTCTCGTTTAAATTTTCATCAGAACTTTTCCTCTCTCTGCTTTTACAGAGCGATAATTACCAAAATTTCAAATTCGCCTCTGTGCGACTCCCGTATTCTCTATTCCTACGTCTTCCGAGAAAGCAGACTCCCCAAACGGAGCGGAGTGGTATCACTGGGCTAAAGCAAATGCTCGAATATTCTCCTGGAAGGGCCTCGTCCTGGAAAGACCGGATACGAGCGAGAGAAAAAATGGGCAAACGAAAGACATGATGTGAAAAAAGGGACGGAGGAAGAGAGAGCTATGGCGAGCAGGTGTCTGAGACGAATGACGTCACGTCAGAGGAGGGAGAACGGAGGAAGAAGGGGTTGAAACCTAAGAAGACGCACATGTGGACGACGGGCAAGGGCGGATTATTATCGGTAATCTACCGTTTAAGAAAGGTCCGAAATCCTACTTTTTGGATGGCTTAAGCATTTTAGAGAAACGCTGGGGAAAGTGTATCGAGCAAAAATAGATGTTGAAAAACAAAAAATTCTACACAAAATTATTTATTTTCTATTTTTTCTAAGGACCTATTTAACAACCCAAGTACTTTCCATGGGTGTCACTATTGCATTCGATCTTACATGGGGAAAGCACATATGGACTATTTGCGAAGAGACAGCGAAGAAGTTGGCATTCGTAAAACGTATATTTGTGTATATACCCAATAGATTACCTAAATATTTATAAAAATTTGGTAGAAATATAAAAAATATATATATATACATTCATAAGTGTGGGTCGCGGTGGTCTAGTGGGTAGAGCGTTGGACTACTGACCGGAGGGTCCCGGGTTGGATTCCCGGGCACGGCACTTTGGGCACCTACAGCTCCACCCAAGCATAGTTGATTTTTCGGGGTACCAGGTCTTCCTGGGAAACCATAACCGGCACAGGGAAAGGAACTGGCCCCCCTACCCTGATGTGTGAATATTCACACGCCGTCGGGCTTGGTACATGGGTGAGCTCTACCATCACCTACTAAACCGACCTTCGGGTTGATTACTGTGTTTATGGTTTTTATGCATATATATGTACATATATATGCATATATACATATATATATGTACATATATATGCATATATACATATATATATGTACATATATATGCATATATACATATATATATGTACATATATATGCATATATACATATATATATGTACATATATATGCATATATACATATATATATGTACATATATATGCATATATACATATATATATGCCTTCCCCACCGCCTTTCCCACATGTCCTGTGTTCGCCTTTTGTGTGTTTTCCTATCCCCTTTCCTTACACCTATTTCTATGTTTGAATGAATATATGTATATATATATATATGTATATAAACACAGTATATAAACAGATATTCCTGAAAATACCTTCCGTGGATTATTAAACCTCATGCGAAATATTTGTCAAAAGGGAGTGATGGGAAAATTCCCGATCTCAACATGAAGATGGCATCACTCTTCAACAAAAGTTTGCAAATATGTTTGCGCATGCGTTGAAAAGTACTCAACAGAACTCCTGTCAATTTGGATACACCGTTGTTGTTTGACAGTTGTCTGGGTGAGCCCTTGTGAGGGTTTATATGAAAATGGAAAATATGAGTATCGAGCTGTCATTAAATATTTGTCTTTGAAAGGCAATACGCCTGCGCAAATCGAAGATGAGTTGGACGCTGTGTACGGGGACTATGCAGCATAATTTACGACCGTGAATTTTGGGCAGTTAAATTTAAACATGTGCATATCGGAAGAACGCACGCTAGGTACCGCGTTTGCTAGCTTTGGACCAAAAGCGCATTTTGGTGGACATTTCCAAGGCCCTGTTGGAGCGCTTGAATCCAAATGAGTCGGATGTTTTGCCTCGATTCAAAACTACTATATAGATGAAAGTTGGATTCACCACTAACACTCCTGAGACGAAAGAAGTTATAACAGCGGAGTGGAAAGGGTGCACCTACTCCGAAAAAAGGCGAGACCGGTTCCTTCGACGGAGGTAATGGCGGTGGTTTTTTGGGATAGTTACGAAATTGTGTTAATCGTTTATCTTTAAAAAGGTAAAACAATAACAGAAGAGTATTACTTGACCAGCGGAAAGTAAAAATTACAAAAAAATCCACATTTGAAGAAGTAGGAAGTACTTTTCCATCAGGACAACACACCTGCTCACACTTCGGCGGTCGCCATGGCTAAAATTCATGAATTCCTTAACCACTCAGTGTATTCATCAGATCTGGCCCCCAGCAATTTTTTCCTGTTTCCTAGCCTTAATGTTTCGATTGGAGGACAGAGATTATTTTCATCGGACGAGGAGGTTATCGCATACGTAGACGCTTATTTTGCGGAGGAAGACATCAGCTACTATTTGGATAAGTTAAAAACGTTATGGCATCGTTTGAAAAAGTGGATAAACTTGAAGGAGACTATGCTGAAAACTAAAAATAAATTTGAAGAAAAAATGTATCGTTTATTTGCTGGGTGGGGAACTTTCCAGACTACCCTGGTAGGTTTTGAATACTATTTATTCCTTAGACCTTGCGGGTGGCCAGTAGCACTTTTGTTTCCAGTAACCCTACAGCGGGGTTGGCGAACCAATGGTACGCTTACCCGAAGTCAGAAATAAGTATGAATATATATTTTTTCATCGAATTTTATTAGTAATAATTTGCGAAATCTCATGCGCAAGGGTGTTTTTGTCATTCCAAACACTCAGTCGTTCGTCTTCCTTCCTGTCCAACGTATTTTCTCTATCCAATGGTTGCACCCACATCTCAAAGCTATAAATCTACTTTCACCCTCATTGCTTAAATTTCAAGTTTCTAAACCATATAACGCTTCAGATCAAGGTCTTAACAAATATTTTATTTCCATTTTTATTCATGGTTCCCATCATTAGGCTCCCTACTATTAGTAATCACTTTACATAATATAGCCTCATATTCCGTTTGTGGCTGTTTTACACATGCGCACTGCAACTCTGTACAGGAATACATAACTCGTAGCCACTGCAGAGACCATCTATAGGCATGGTGAACCTTTTGGCAGTTAAGAGCCAACGTTTATGTACGTAATAAGAGTATACTCTTCGGGTCAAGAGTGGGTTTGTACTCCCCTATCAACCCATCGAGTGATCACCGTGGAATTACCCGTAGCACCCTCTCAGGCTGGTTTGGTACTTGGGCACGCTTGCCATAGGTTCGCCACCCACGGTATAGACTGTGGCCTCGGTTTTTCGCCACGGAGGGAGTTTGCTGTGATTGGTTGATCATTTCTGTTTTCTGTTCGTTTCAGATCACAAGATGGCCGACGTAGCCAAGAAGGGCGTAAGTACGGCCGAAACAACAACTACTAACCATGGATTTATTAACACCAGTGTGGCGTCAAACACTAACCCGGCCGCGAACGGTGTGGGGGGGGACGGAGGGGGGGGCGAGGGGGGCGGGGGAGCGACCGCCCCCGACCTGCTCGGCGGATTCCGGTTGCCCGCCGAGGGCGACGCCGACGGGGGCGAAGAGGGCGCCTCGCTGCAGGAACTCATAGAGTCCGAGCTGGCACTCAGGATTGGCGGCCCTGCACCCCGCGACTCTCAGGGTGACGAGGGGGAGCCGCAGCAGGGGGCGGAAGTCCTCTTGCTGGACCTTGCGGACTCCCCACCGTCACCCCTGGGGGCCATCGACCCGTTCTGTGGTGTGGCGGCCGAGTTCCCCGAGGACGTGATGAGCCCAGCGGGGGGCGCGAGCCCCGAGGAGGCGGTGGCCCCCTCGGGGCGCGCCCCCTGGGCCTCGGCCGAGGTGGAGGTGGAGGACGTGGTGGCGGAGGTGGTGGGCCGCATGGACCCCGCGGATGTGTCCCTTGTGGACTTCTCCACCACCGTCGCCGACGACTCCGCCTTCGAGATGCCGACGCCGCCCACGGAAGAGAGGCCCCCCTTCGCCCCCCCCCGCCCCCCTCATCCCGGAGATCCGTGTCGACACGCCCCCACCAGCCACGCCCCCGCTTTCTTCCTCCCCCGAGGAGGACGAGCGAGGGACGCCCCCGATGGAGGCGACGGACGATCGCCGGGGGTCGCCTTCCCCAGAGGATGATGCGAAGGGTTCCCCACCCCTGGGGGAGGAGGAACAGGCACCTCTGGAGGAGTTGGTGCAAGAGTCACCGCCCCTGGGGCAGGAAGAGCAGGAGTCCCCACTGGAGGAGGAACGACGGGGGTCCTTGTCTCTGGAGGAGGAACGACGAAGGTCCTTGTCTCTGGAGGAGGAACAACGGGGGTCCTTGTCTCTGGAGGAGGAACAACAGGGGTCCTTTCCTCTGGAGGAGGAACAACGGGGTTCCTTGCCTCTGGAGGAGGAACTGCAGGGTTCCTTGCCTCTGGAGGAGAAACTGCAGGGGTCCTTGCCTCTGGAGGAGGAACTGCAGGGGTCCTTGCCTCTGGAGGAGGAACAACGGGGGCCTTTGCCTCTGGAGAAGGAGAGGGAACAGCAGGAGTCTCTGCCGCTGGAAGAGGTGACGCCGCCGAGTCGCCTGAGCGGATTTGCCTCCAGCCCCGACGACGACGACGGTTGGGAGTGTGTGGGTGGGGTGACGGTGGAGGGCGTGGAGGATGAGGAAGGCATGGGGGAGGAGGAGGGCTTGGTGGATGAGGGAAATGTGGAGGAAGAGGGTGTGGAGGTTGAGGAGGGTGTGGGGCAGGCGGACGGGGATGGCGTGGTGGCGACGGAGGGGGACTCTTCGCCAGAGGCCGCGAGGGTCATGGGCATGTTCGAGGGGACGGTGGAGGAGGAAGAGGAGGAGGAGGAGGAAGCGCTGTGGAGGCAGGGGGAGGCGGAGGGGGAGGGATCCCCGCAGCATGTTTTTGTCGTGCCGTCCGACGGTGGCGCTGTGCCCGCGCCCCGCCCTACGCTTGTTGACTGGAATGCTGTCGTGAGTGTGCCTGGCCGTCCCTTGGCCCTAGACGCTAACCATGAGGGTGCCACCTCTTTGCATTTCCCGCGACTAATACCGCGCTCTGGCAGCGCCATGTTTCAGTACTTATGTTATGCTACCGGAGAGTAGCCAAAGAGGAGTTATGCCTATCTAAGTTAGGTTTCGGTTGAACCCCTTTCGAACTATTTCATATTACTTATCAAATGGAATTTTTCCAGCCTAAATTATTATTTACCATGAGTATTTCACCTTTTCAATTCTTCATACTTTCTCCCCCATACCTGCCACCCAGAAAGCCTGTTCTCCAACCCCCTCCTGGCATTGTTTCACTTGTGGTTGTTGTTATGTAGATAGGAGGTACTGTTTCTCAGCAACCGCCATTTAGGGAGAGTGGTTGATGTAACATTGTTCAGCAGTGGTTCTCTTTGATCTCCACACATAAGGGGTGACCATTTATAAAATCTGATGGCTCCCTCAAAATCAAGATGTTGGATATTCACTTCTCTTACCATTCAGGCAGTCAATGAACATTTCAGGGAATGACCACCAATAACTGGTCCTCTCTTAGTTGTCTCTCCTCTGTGACCTTGCATCTGGTGGCGCATCCTGATTGTATACACACTAGGCTATTTCAAAGGCATGTGATTCAATTAAAAGGTCCCCTGTGGAAGACCAGCACGTGATTCTATAACTTTCATCATTAATCCCAACAAGTTGCTAGGATTTTTTAAAATATATACTGCACTCTTGGTGGGCTCAACTAGAGAATACTCTCAGACCAATGTATATTTGTGAAGGAAATTCTCAAACACCTAAATTTGGTAGCCATCTTTAGAGAGGAAAATTGTTATGTGCAGGAAATATATGCAAATTCAACAGAAGTATATATGACCCTTCTTTGGCCCAATGTTGACTGTACATGATTCCCACTCATTAAACATAGGCCCAGCCATTTTGTTGGAGTTAGTGAATCTGCATGAAATGCCTTCCTTACGGGAGATGACCTTCTGGGGACTGATGTACTTGAATTAGGGTATTTTCTTTACTTACATATTGGCTTGGGAGTCTCTTCCACTATTGTCAAAGTATTTGATGGAAAAAAAGCTATTTTTATAGACCAGGTTTGCCTGCTTACATGGTCTCTTGAAAAGTGCTTCACCCTCTCATCCTTCCATTCTTTGGAGACTGAAGTAAATTGACCCTTGACATGGCCTAGAGAATGAAAGCAAAAGATTAAGTCAAATTACAAAAGGGCTGCATATTTCCTGTATTTTTAAAACTGATTCATATATAAGCCTCAAAAGTGCACATGTCTATTGTCTTTATGAGCATTGTTATATTTAGAAATGGGTGACATCATATCTGTTACATTCACCACACTTGATAAATGCATAAAATTGGGAACCTTCTTTGTGGAATGTAAACATTACTTTAGTGTAGGTCAGTGCTTGGTATACATCCTAGGGCTTGATCTGCAGAAAGGTGGCAACCCTCATTGACTAACTATAGAAACAGATGTGGCATTTAAATGAGATTGATTTATTTATATATTTATTTATTTAATGAGTTTATTAGAGTGAGATTGAGACTTCATAGTTCCTCCTTCCACCTTACTCTTATACATAAAAACTAAGACTATCACAAACATTCATGCCCTAGGTGGTGGAAAGCCCATCTAGGTGGGACTATTTTTAAGACTTGCCTAAATTGTCCCATGACAATGGGTAATCATGATTGAGATACCATCATAATCTGTAATCTAACAATTAGAGAATGAATTAGAATGGTCTCCCAACACTTTTACCTGTTACCATTATACACCTTTGTAGACTACTGAGCTCCTCCTCATCTAGCTGCTTTTCTCCACTTTTTTTATTCTTCCTCTTTCCCTATTTCTTGTTTCCATCATGTAAACTCACCAATTCTCTCTTCGCCAAACTCTCAATTCACTCCTATAAATTTCAGTTACATTAACTATCTCTTTGCCCTTTTCAAACAATGTAAAACTTAATAATTAGCCTGACTCTCTCTGCCAAATATCATTTCACCTCTCACATATTATCTCCATCTAGGCTTAACCTCTTACATAAGAGACCAGTTTCCAAACTATACATGAATAGTACTACTGGAGCCAGTACCAATCCAACCTTCATATACAGGTATGTACCTAAAGTGCCTGTCATCAACTTACTTCTCTCTGCAAATGCATCTTTCACAAACTCGATGTTTTTCTAATGTCCTCAGAAATGTGACTATTCTTCTCCAAAGTATTTACACATTCAAACATGAAAAAACCCGCCATATGGCATACAAACAGTCATTCACATGGATAAAGATACAAGGAAAATCCCTGTCTATAAATAAATATGTATACATACATACCTACTTGCATGCATACATATATGTATGTATAATATATATATATATATATATATATATATATATATATATATATATATATATATATATATATATATATATATATATATAAATTCACTGATAGTCATAACAAACACAGAAACCAAAACACAAAAGAGGAAAAACTCACTGGTTCTCAAATTTTCGGTTTTGGTTTCTGTGTTTGTTATGACTATCAGTGAATTTACATTACACGTTTGTGGGTTTTCCAAAAAAGTGTATATATATATATGTATATGTATATATGTATATATATATATATATATATATATATATATATATATAATTAATTATAATAATAGCCATGATTAAAGAGGCATGGGAAGAACTGGAGGTAGGAATGAAAGTCGGAGGGGAATTCGTAAAATCGGTTAGGTTTGCTGATGACCAAGCATTAGTTGCTCAGTCAGCCAAGGGGTTGCAAGCATTGTTGAGTGAATTGGAGGTTCAGTGCGATAAATATGGGATGAGAATCAATATTAATAAAACAAAGGTTATGCGATTTTCCAGAAAGAAAAAGGCTAAGCTAAATATTAAAATAGGCGGGGAAAAAATAGAGCAGGTAGAACAGTTTACATATCTCGGAAGTGTTTTGGACCAACACGGTCAAAGTGGTAGGGACGTAAGGAGAAGAATTGCGCTAGGCAAGGAGGCTTTCTCAAGGAGGAGGGAGTTGATGACGGGGACGTTGAGCAGGGATGTTAAGACAAGACTCGTAAAAACTCTGATATGGAGCGTAGCTATGTACGGCGCGGAAACGTGGTCGCTGAAGCAGGAGGATAGACGTAGATTGGAGGCTTTTGAAATGTGGGTGTGGAGAAGAATGGAAAAGGTGAAATGGACCGAAAGGAAAACAAATGAGGAAGTACTAGAAATGGTGCGGGAGGAGAGGGGTTTGTTGAGAGAAATCCTATGGAGGCAGGAAAAATGGATGAAGGGCGTATTGAGCGGTAGTGGAATGTTGAAGAGGGTAATAGAGGGAAGAATGTTGGGCAAGCGAGGTAAGGGTAGGAACAGGATAGGGATGTTGGACGAGATGAAGGGAGGAAAGAAGTACACCGAGATGAAGAGGGACCTGATATAGATTAGTTTGCTAGGTGGGGAGTCACAAAATGTTTATTTGATAGTTGGGTCCATCCAAAAACCTACCTTAACCGGTAGATTACCTAAAAAAAAAATATATATATATATATATATGCGTGTGAAATGCACACATCAGGGTAGGGGGGCCAGTTCCTTTCTCTGTGCCGGTTATGGTTTCCCAGGAAGATCTGGTACCCGAAAAATCACATAGTTTGGGTCGAGCTGCAGGTACCCAAAGAGGCTTGCCCGGGAATCGAACTCGGGCCCTCTGTATTCCAACGCTCTACCCCTGGACTACCTGATTCGTAGTATCTATGAGGAAGGAATCTGGCCGGAAGATTTTGTGAGATCGGTGTTAGTTCCTATTCCAAAAAAGGCAAAGGCTTCATCATGTGAGGATTACAGAACAATAAGTTTGATATCCCACGCAGCTAAAGTTATTCTCAGGATCATCAACAAAAGGATAGAGAGTAAGGCAAATGATTACTTAGGGGATGATCAGTTTGGGTTCAGGAAAGGAAGAGGTACGCGTGATGCCATTGCAGTAATGAGATCACTAGTCGAGAGGAATATAGAATACAATCAGGACGTTTTTGCCTGTTTTGTAGATTTCGAAAAAGCGTTTGATAGAGTGAATTGGGAAAAATTAATGCGTGTATTGCAGAAAATAGGAATGGATTGGAGGGACAGGAGACTGATCCGCAACCTGTACATGTCTCAGACTGCTCAGGTGCGAGTGGGGAACGGAGAGTCCGGATGGGCAGTGTTAGGAAGAGGTGTAAGGCAGGGTTGCCCATTGTCACCGGTACTGTTCAACGTATATGTAGAGGAAATGATTAAAGAGGCATGGGAAGAACTGGAGGTAGGAATGAAAGTCGGAGGGGAATTCGTAAAATCGGTTAGGTTTGCTGATGACCAAGCATTAGTTGCTCAGTCAGCCAAGGGGTTGCAAGCATTGTTGAGTGAATTGGAGGTTCAGTGCGATAAATATGGGATGAGAATCAATATTAATAAAACAAAGGTTATGCGATTTTCCAGAAAGAAAAAGGCTAAGCTAAATATTAAAATAGGCGGGGAAAAAATAGAGCAGGTAGAACAGTTTACATATCTCGGAAGTGTTTTGGACCAACACGGTCAAAGTGGTAGGGACGTAAGGAGAAGAATTGCGCTAGGCAAGGAGGCTTTCTCAAGGAGGAGGGAGTTGATGACGGGGACGTTGAGCAGGGATGTTAAGACAAGACTCGTAAAAACTCTGATATGGAGCGTAGCTATGTACGGCGCGGAAACGTGGTCGCTGAAGCAGGAGGATAGACGTAGATTGGAGGCTTTTGAAATGTGGGTGTGGAGAAGAATGGAAAAGGTGAAATGGACCGAAAGGAAAACAAATGAGGAAGTACTAGAAATGGTGCGGGAGGAGAGGGGTTTGTTGAGAGAAATCCTATGGAGGCAGGAAAAATGGATGAAGGGCGTATTGAGCGGTAGTGGAATGTTGAAGAGGGTAATAGAGGGAAGAATGTTGGGCAAGCGAGGTAAGGGTAGGAACAGGATAGGGATGTTGGACGAGATGAAGGGAGGAAAGAAGTACACCGAGATGAAGAGGGACCTGATATAGATTAGTTTGCTAGGTGGGGAGTCACAAAATGTTTATTTGATAGTTGGGTCCATCCAAAAACCTACCTTAACCGGTAGATTACCTAAAAAAAAAATATATATATATATATATATGCGTGTGAAATGCACACATCAGGGTAGGGGGGCCAGTTCCTTTCTCTGTGCCGGTTATGGTTTCCCAGGAAGATCTGGTACCCGAAAAATCACATAGTTTGGGTCGAGCTGCAGGTACCCAAAGAGGCTTGCCCGGGAATCGAACTCGGGCCCTCTGTATTCCAACGCTCTACCCCTGGACTACCTGATTCGTAGTATCTATGAGGAAGGAATCTGGCCGGAAGATTTTGTGAGATCGGTGTTAGTTCCTATTCCAAAAAAGGCAAAGGCTTCATCATGTGAGGATTACAGAACAATAAGTTTGATATCCCACGCAGCTAAAGTTATTCTCAGGATCATCAACAAAAGGATAGAGAGTAAGGCAAATGATTACTTAGGGGATGATCAGTTTGGGTTCAGGAAAGGAAGAGGTACGCGTGATGCCATTGCAGTAATGAGATCACTAGTCGAGAGGAATATAGAATACAATCAGGACGTTTTTGCCTGTTTTGTAGATTTCGAAAAAGCGTTTGATAGAGTGAATTGGGAAAAATTAATGCGTGTATTGCAGAAAATAGGAATGGATTGGAGGGACAGGAGACTGATCCGCAACCTGTACATGTCTCAGACTGCTCAGGTGCGAGTGGGGAACGGAGAGTCCGGATGGGCAGTGTTAGGAAGAGGTGTAAGGCAGGGTTGCCCATTGTCACCGGTACTGTTCAACGTATATGTAGAGGAAATGATTAAAGAGGCATGGGAAGAACTGGAGGTAGGAATGAAAGTCGGAGGGGAATTCGTAAAATCGGTTAGGTTTGCTGATGACCAAGCATTAGTTGCTCAGTCAGCCAAGGGGTTGCAAGCATTGTTGAGTGAATTGGAGGTTCAGTGCGATAAATATGGGATGAGAATAAATATTAATAAAACAAAGGTTATGCGATTTTCCAGAAAGAAAAAGGCTAAGCTAAATATTAAAATAGGCGGGGAAAAAATAGAGCAGGTAGAACAGTTTACATATCTCGGAAGTGTTTTGGACCAACACGGTCAAAGTGGTAGGGACGTAAGGAGAAGAATTGCGCTAGGCAAGGAGGCTTTCTCAAGGAGGAGGGAGTTGATGACGTGGACGTTGAGTAGGGATGTTAAGACAAGACTCGTAAAAACTCTGATATGGAGCGTAGCTATGTACGGCGCGGAAACGTGGTCGCTGAAGCAGGAGGATAGACGTAGATTGGAGGCTTTTGAAATGTGGGTGTGGAGAAGAATGGAAAAGGTGAAATGGACCGAAAGGAAAACAAATGAGGAAGTACTAGAAATGGTGGGGGAGGAGAGGGGTTTGTTGAGAGAAATCCTATGGAGGCAGGAAAAATGGATGAAGGGCGTATTGAGCGGTAGTGGAATGTTGAAGAGGGTAATAGAGGGAAGAATGTTGGGCAAGCGAGGTAAGGGTAGGAACAGGATAGGGATGTTGGACGAGATGAAGGGAGGAAAGAAGTACACCGAGATGAAGAGGGACCTGATATAGATTAGTTTGCTAGGTGGGGAGTCACAAAATGTTTATTTGATAGTTGGGTCCATCCAAAAACCTACCTTAACCGGTAGATTACCTAAAAAAAAAATATATATATATATATATGCGTGTGAAATGCACACATCAGGGTAGGGGGGCCAGTTCCTTTCTCTGTGCCGGTTATGGTTTCCCAGGAAGATCTGGTACCCGAAAAATCACATAGTTTGGGTCGAGCTGCAGGTACCCAAAGAGGCTTGCCCGGGAATCGAACTCGGGCCCTCTGTATTCCAACGCTCTACCCCTGGACTACCTGATTCGTAGTATCTATGAGGAAGGAATCTGGCCGGAAGATTTTGTGAGATCGGTGTTAGTTCCTATTCCAAAAAAGGCAAAGGCTTCATCATGTGAGGATTACAGAACAATAAGTTTGATATCCCACGCAGCTAAAGTTATTCTCAGGATCATCAACAAAAGGATAGAGAGTAAGGCAAATGATTACTTAGGGGATGATCAGTTTGGGTTCAGGAAAGGAAGAGGTACGCGTGATGCCATTGCAGTAATGAGATCACTAGTCGAGAGGAATATAGAATACAATCAGGACGTTTTTGCCTGTTTTGTAGATTTCGAAAAAGCGTTTGATAGAGTGAATTGGGAAAAATTAATGCGTGTATTGCAGAAAATAGGAATGGATTGGAGGGACAGGAGACTGATCCGCAACCTGTACATGTCTCAGACTGCTCAGGTGCGAGTGGGGAACGGAGAGTCCGGATGGGCAGTGTTAGGAAGAGGTGTAAGGCAGGGTTGCCCATTGTCACCGGTACTGTTCAACGTATATGTAGAGGAAATGATTAAAGAGGCATGGGAAGAACTGGAGGTAGGAATGAAAGTCGGAGGGGAATTCGTAAAATCGGTTAGGTTTGCTGATGACCAAGCATTAGTTGCTCAGTCAGCCAATGGGTTGCAAGCATTGTTGAGTGAATTGGAGGTTCAGTGCGATAAATATGGGATGAGAATAAATATTAATAAAACAAAGGTTATGCGATTTTCCAGAAAGAAAAAGGCTAAGCTAAATATTAAAATAGGCGGGGAAAAAATAGAGCAGGTAGAACAGTTTACATATCTCGGAAGTGTTTTGGACCAACACGGTCAAAGTGGTAGGGACGTAAGGAGAAGAATTGCGCTAGGCAAGGAGGCTTTCTCAAGGAGGAGGGAGTTGATGACGTGGACGTTGAGTAGGGATGTTAAGACAAGACTCGTAAAAACTCTGATATGGAGCGTAGCTATGTACGGCGCGGAAACGTGGTCGCTGAAGCAGGAGGATAGACGTAGATTGGAGGCTTTTGAAATGTGGGTGTGGAGAAGAATGGAAAAGGTGAAATGGACCGAAAGGAAAACAAATGAGGAAGTACTAGAAATGGTGGGGGAGGAGAGGGGTTTGTTGAGAGAAATCCTATGGAGGCAGGAAAAATGGATGAAGGGCGTATTGAGCGGTAGTGGAATGTTGAAGAGGGTAATAGAGGGAAGAATGTTGGGCAAGCGAGGTAAGGGTAGGAACAGGATAGGGATGTTGGACGAGATGAAGGGAGGAAAGAAGTACACCGAGATGAAGAGGGACCTGATATAGATTAGTTTGCTAGGTGGGGAGTCACAAAATGTTTATTTGATAGTTGGGTCCATCCAAAAACCTACCTTAACCGGTAGATTACCTAAAAAAAAAATATATATATATATATATATATATATATATATATATATATATATATATATGTATATGTATGTATATGTATGTATATGTATGTATATGTATGTATATGTATGTATATGTATGTATATGTATGTATATATATATGTATATATATGTATATGTATGTATATGTATATATATGTATATATATTTTTATTAGGTAATCTACCGGTTAAGGTAGGTTTTTGGATGGACACAACTATCAAATAAACATTTTGTGACTCCCGACCTAGCAAACTAATCTATATCAGGTCCCTCTTCATCTCGGTGTACTTCTTTCCTCCCTTCATCCCGTCCAACATCCCTATCCTGTTCCTACCCTTACCTCGCTTGCCCAACATTCTCCCCTCTATTACCCTCTTCAACATTCCACTACCGCTCAATACGCCTTTCATCCATTTTTCCTGCCTCCATAGGATTTCTCTCAACAAACCCCTCTCCTCACCCACCATTTCCAGTACTTCCTCATTTGTTTTCCTTTCGGTCCATCTCACCTTCTCCATTCTTCTCCACACCCACATTTCAAAAGCCTCCAATCTACGTCTATCCTCCTGCTTCAGCGACCACGTTTCCGCGCCGTACATAGCTACGCTCCATATCAGAGTTTTTACGAGTCTTGTCTTAACATCCCTACTCAACGTCCCCGTCATCAACTCCCTCCTCCTTGAGAAAGCCTCCTTGCCTAGCGCAATTCTTCTCCTTACGTCCCTACCACTTTGACCGTATTGGTCCAAAACACTTCCGAGATATGTAAACTGCTCTACCTGCTCTATTCTTTCCCCGCCTATTTTAATATTTAGCTTAGCCTTTTTCTTTCTGGAAAATCGCATAACCTTTGTTTTATTAATATTGATTCTCATCCCATATTTATCGCACTGAACCTCCAATTCACTCAACAATGC
>CM073777.1:23045136-23270136 GCA_037158775.1 Hetaerina titia | reverse complement strand
GTCAATCAAGTAGGTATGTTATTTAACCCTTCTATTATTTATTGTTTCAGTGACTCTTTATTTAGTCTCACCCAATAAGAGGTAATGGTACATGCAACTCGGGGATTGATTTCTTACTTTATACTGTTTTACTTGATATTTCATTTATTAAGTACTTACAACATGTAGTAGCCAATGTTGGTATTATAATTTTAGAATGTTGAATATTAATTTCAAACATTCACCCAAGCTTGTCCATTAATTGGCGCTTACGTTAGTGGTTCATTTATTCTTATATGCGTATATTCTGCTAAAATTGTAAATATAGGAATCCAATAAACATTTGATTACTCCCTGGCATTTTGATAAGCTTCTGCATCAAACATTGGCATGGAGCTGTGCAATATGGCTATAAATACGGTGGAACTTTACTTAACAAGCACCTCGCATAGCAAGTAATTCACATAATGAGCAAAAATATTTTGAAAGAAATGGTTTGCTGAACAAAAGACTTTTTTTAAAGCAACTGATGGGGAGAGGGGGATTCCTGGATTGATTGTACGTATACTGCTTCAGTTTATGCTAAGCACTCATTTCACTAGGTAGAGTTACCAGTGGTCACACCTTTTTCCAAAATTATACTCAGACATTTTTTGTAATTTTTATGTGCAAAGTTTAATAATAATTTGTTCATAATGTTAGTTACTATGGTGATCGCTCCTGATTGAATCCATTATCATTGATATTATGCTCCTATTTTGAACCTTTGACACTAATAATTGTTTTGTGTTATCAAGGTGAAGAAAGAGGAGCAGAAGGTGGAAATAACTGATTCAGCTCAAGACTCGGAGGCTCCTAAGAAGGCGGGGACTCGCAAGGCCAAAAAGGATATGGGAGAGGGAAAGAAGAAGGTGAAGAAAGGGAAGAAGTCTGATGCTGAAAAGGAAAATTTGTCAGTGGTAAGATATGCATGCCCTTCAACTTTGCAATTGAAACACACTCTTTCACATGTTCTCCAATTGATGTTTTTGCAATGGGATTGTTCTGTTGTTGAAATAGGGTGCAGGAAAAATGAGTGATAGATGTATTATTTCTAAACTCTGACTGTCAAAAAAATTTTTTGAACACTCTGATAAGGGGAAAACATCTAAAGTTTAGTTTTTAACTGAAATTTGGTTGAACTGCCATGTAGTATCTGTCCCAATTTATATTAAATGGTATAGAGGATGGAGTATAAGAAAGATTAAGCTGGGGTGCTACCCCCTGTTGATGCTGAGGTAAGAGGAATCAGGCAAGTAGTTCAATAAATGTATGCCCGTAGTTGTGTTATTAGTGTGTTCTGTGACCTTTGTAGCCTGGATCCTTCTCATTATATTCCTAGCTCTGGATAGCCAAAGGAAATTGCTGAACATTTGAAAAATCAGTGAATTGCATGTTTTCACACATCAAATGCAGGTAAATTTCATGTTGTATAATTACTTAGTGTTGATTATTAACTTCCATTAGAGTAGTTGTATGATTTCATGCCCAAAATAAACGTTTTTTCTTGATTGAATAGAGAAAGTGCTAATATTGTAAGTGATGACATGTTGAAAGATAAAATTAAGATAAAGGTTATTTCACCCTGGATAGTCTGTTTGAATTCATTCATTATGGAGGGAAGATATCACTTCATGATTCCAATGATATTTTATTCAATGTGAGACAAATTTTTAATATAGCATGTTACATGATTGGTTAAGGAATATTGGTAGCAATATCATCATTGGGCTAGGATAATTAACTGTATTGAAACCTAGTTTTCACACAAGGAATTATTAAATCAAATTTGCAGCTATCCACAAAGCTAAATAAGTTTGTGAATTCCTGGAGTAACCATTTATTAATTGTGCATGTAGCCTGTTCAGTTATTTTATCAGCATTATATGGTCAAGTAATTTAAAGTGCATATCCAAATGTGCATCTGTACTAATATGAATGATGCAGACTAGTGTGTCTTCCCCGTACAGTTTTTGCCAGTAGAGTTATTAGCATAATGATGAAAGAAAATGATTGAGGCTTGTTTATTCCTTGTCAATCTCCTGAGAAACATTTTAGCTCCAAGTGACATGAAATGTGTTTGTTGATTATTTTTCCTGTTTTCATAAAGAATTAATTATAAGACTGTTAATTTAGGTAACAAATAAACTTTGCAAATGTTCCTATATTCAATTGTTAGTCATGTTCCATTCAATTAATAATTGCCATTTCTTAGGCTCTGTCACCATCTGAAAAATAAAATAATCGGCTGCAGTTATTTGCTTAAACACTTCTGATTGTGATAACTGAGTATGCCAAGATAATGTCTATGGTTATTGTTTTGATAATTTAAAGAAGTAAACACTTGTACTTTTCCGTGCTATTTGTTTTAATAAGTTTGACCAGTTTCACATTAAGTCACATTAAAATGAAATTGCCTGAAACATTCATCTCAATATATTGGAGGTATGGGCAGGAGAGGGAGTTTATTTTGAGTTGAAGAAGGCAGATCAATGGACCTAGGGAAGGAGGTAGGTGGGTCGGAGTGTTAGTGGATGGAATGATATGTCTGTTATTGCCCTGGGAGGGGACCACCTTGGTCATCATTAGATGGGAGTATGTGAGAGGGAATGCCATCTTGTGGTCCATTGAAAACCAATTAGGATGAGAGGTGATTGAACAGTGTTTAGGATGCTTGACCCCTCCCATATGGTCAATATCTCCTGGTGGTTGGGGGCCTGAGAATGAGGGGGGAAAGCAAGGAGGAGGTTGGAGGAGGGGAGGCAAGGAAAATTGTTGAAGGAGTGGATTGTTTGGCAAAAGGGAGCTGGTGGAAAGCAAAGGCAAAGAGGTTGGGAACAATTGTTCATCACTAAGAGACACTTAGGAAATTTTAATCTGCTCCAAAATATCCATTTTAAAACATTTGGCAAGGGCTGTGGAGATCAAGGTTGGAATTTGCTCTGATGAGCACTGTTAAAAAAAATGTTCGGCAAACAGGAACATAGGAGCAGCATTTTTAATACATCTTATATGCTTCTTTGAGCACATGTAGATGTCTTCCACTTTAGCTCAATACTCCTGTGAATTACACATCCCTTCCTGAAAGTTACATCTGAAATTATTAAGTTTTTTGCATTATTATTACAAACTCAGTAGCAGTGTGCAATTCTAAACATTTGAATGGTGTGGCTAGAAGTCTTAATCTTATTGCCTGGTCACTTGGCAAATATTTGAAGAGACATCTCAATGGTGAACTTTGAAATAGGTATTCTGAAATAAAGTTCTCAAAAAATGGTGTGTCTTTTTCCAGCATATACAGACCCAATTGAAATAATAAAAAATAGTTATGGACCTCAATAACAACTGGTCATTTTAGATGAAGTCCCAATGGTAGTAGTAAAAGCAGTTTCTCATGTTAGTAATGTAAATACATGACTTTTAATAATTGTTTTGATGAATTTTGCAAAATCTGGAGGTTTTGAAAATTTTTGCATGTATTTGAACTACCTTATCTGGATAAATGCAGTTTTAATGTAAAAGTTGCTGTCTAACTCTCATATAACATATGTCAAAGAGCTTTGTGGCCACCCTGATTCTCTCATCAACCTGCTTCTAAGTCATTGTAGTGTGACCCTGGTGTGAGTATGCATCCTTGACTCAATCTCATGAAAAACTCTTTAACTGATGCTGGGCTCTCTGATGAAATACTTCAGATTATCAAAAAAGCAGACACTGGACAGCAGTGGATTGTGCTAATCTAAAACAATTGAATCAACTGTGTGATCACTCCATTTTTGGATTCCTATTCCAAACTTTTCCTAGAAGAACATTTCATCTTTTGTCTGCTTTTCGTACCATGTGTTTGAAATCTGTGTACTTTTCCATTGAATCATTTCCTCATTGTTGCAGGTATCCCCAATACCACCAAAGTCTTATAATTTTGGTTTTTGCGTGGCTTGCATGCATAATGGCCCTTACCAAGGTACAAAATGATCTCGCAACTACAAGACACATTGTCTCATCAGTGAATTCTCATATGCATATCGAAATTTACTTTCAAAAAACATTTGACTCTTTTTCAAAATATTTTATATCAAGTGTTCTCTTCCTGTTTTTTTTTTGTTTTTCTGACTGACCAGACTTTTGAAGTTAGAATTAGACTCCAAAACAAATTAAGTAAGCATGTCGACCGCATCAGCAATTGAGGAACATTAGGTCGTATGTTGTCGTAATAGTATTGTACATTTATGGAGTGATCTGTCTCTTACTACTTAAATAGTTTGAGTCAAATGCAGTTAATTGGCATTTTTAATTTTTTACCCCAAATAAGCTTGTCTACAGGAAAAAGATGTGATTTTTATTTGCCAAGGTATGATTGATTAAGAATGAGCAACCTTTCCTTAAGAGTAACTTATCTTTGAATTCCTGTTAAATATTTTTCATTTTCTTTTTGTGGACTGTTTCTTCCTGATAAGATTGTTTTATCTTAATTTACTTCCTATCAACCCATTAATTTCTTGATAAAGTTCTCTGTCAATCAAGAGATAAGAATTTAAGCTCATTAGAGTTTTGTTGATTGTAATTGACAGCTGCATTGAGAAATGTCCTCCTTTAATGTTAGTTATCCACTAGACAGCCACCCTAAAGGCTCTATGATGAATGATTTTCAACACTACCAATCAGTAGAATGTAAAAACAGATCTCCTATTTTTCAAATAAATACAGCTCAATGAATTATCTTCTGACAGTGTTCACATTATTTATGCATATCTGACTTGTTGTTCTTTAGTGTAATGGTAGCAAAAGTTTGTTTGATAGACTGTGCTAGTTTCACTTATTTTTGCTAAATGCATGATGGTTTGAAGCATATTTGTGTTTTTGGCATGGCCATAGAATTTGCAGTCAAACATGGGATCTCAGTTGGGCGTTGGGTTTTCCAAAGGGGACAACGAAGCCAAAGATATGGACGAAGAAGGTCTCAGAGGGATATCCCTTCAGGAACTGGTAAGTTCTGTTACCTGTCAGTTTTGATTGACCCATCTTGGTTGTCCTTTGCCCTTCTTCCAGATTTTAAGGAGAAATGAGGTGGTTGACAAACCGTTGACTGCCAAGTTTCTAATTGAGGATTTTGCAGTGTTGTTCTTGATGTTTGAATGTGCCCATATTATGTTAGCAAAGGATGCCCAACTTGTGTGCTGTAGCCGTAGGAAATCACCCATTAATGAAAATTAAAAAAGCCCCTAAACTGCAAGGAATTCAAATGAAACTCCCCTGTGTAATATTTTTTTAAGCAGTGCTCATCATTGAAGCTAACCCTTTCCTTTCTGTCCACTTTCATGGAACGAACCCACAGAAAAAACATTTTCTCTCATTGGTGCTAGGCAGAGGGCCAAAATCCATTTCTGGGTGATCCCTCTAGTCACTCCATACAGTTAACCCAAGATGTATGATTTCCATGAGTATCTGTTACTAGCTGAGAACTCACAGATTGCACAGGGAAAAAGGAACTGGTGTTCCAAATTGTGGGGAAAGATTTGCCAGGGGAAGAGTTTGGAGTGGAATTTTTAGAAGTGTGGGAAAGATATGTAAGGTTTTAGGAGTGGAGGAGGGATGACAATATGTAAAGATTGGGGTAATTAATTTTTAATATTAATCCCTAGTTTATATCAGGAATGAAGGAGCCAGATAAATGCCTGGTCTATTGTTTTGAGTTTGAGTGGAGAGTCAGAGGGTTGGAGGAATGCTAAAATGGAGACACTATTTATTTATCATTTATTTATCACTATTTATTTATCAACATTTATCCTCCAAACACCACACTCCCTTTGATATTCTCTTCTTATATGTATGTGTGTGTATATATATATATGTATGTATACACACACACGTTCAAACACAAAATTCCGCTGCATGGTGAACAAATATTCATTCTCATGGAAAAATAGATATAAGGAAAAGAGATAGGAATACATATAAAGGATGAACACAGGAGAGGTAGGGAAGGCGGAATAGAGCAGATCACAGGAGCAAAAATATTTCCTTGACCAGAACTCTTAAACACCGGATCTTTTGACTTACCCGAACCACTTGAACTATCAAGGAAACGTAATTTATACCGAGATCTGTGGGTCTTTGAAGCAACCAAGTGCCCCGATTCTTTGGCCAAGAGACGGCATTAGGAAGCTGTTTCACCCATGAAAGGAGAAATAGAGGACACCCAAGAGAAAAGGACAGTAGGAAAGCAATCATACAACATCAAAGAGGGTAGGATCTACAGTAGCACAAACAATCACTTGTATACAAAGGAAAGGTTATAGAATTCCATAAATATGTTATATAATTGAGAAAAGGGGTGTGTTTTGAGGAAGGACAAATAGGGAACATGGGTTAGTTACTCTTGATGTTTGGCATGCCTTCAAATAGAGCATTAGATGTTAAAGGTGCTAAGATAGTATTGATGAAGACTTCAGGTAACAAGAAGTCGTACTATGCTGTTGTTCTTGCATGTTGCACTGATGGTTCGAAACTCCCTCCTTAGTAAATCTTTAAAAGAAAAATGCTGCCAAAATGTGCAATTCTTAATGGATTTATATTTATGTTCATCCCAAAGAATGGATGGATGGAGAAAAGATTTCTTGTTAGAAATAAAATAAAACGACCTGGAGATGTAAGCAATGCCTGTGAAGCATTGTTGAAGTCATGAATATTCAAAGCACAGAGAAAGAAAAACACTGCAAAGCCTCAAGAAATTCCAGTTATCTGAATTATAATTATTTGAGAAAACCACTTTTTCATTCCCAGAGGCTGAAGAGATATTGTAGGTTCCCATTGGTTGATATTTGGAGATATAATTGTAAAATTACCTGCTACTAATTTGTGTGCAATTTTAATTTGTAGCTATTTATATAATTTTTTTGGGTAAAATGGTCAGTTGGAGTATAACCTGTTATTCTTTGGTAACTGTTGCATCTGCTTGTTCTCATTTGCATGTTTCAATGATATTTTAGTTACTCTTGTAAGTTGTGCCAAATTGATAGGAAGAATGTAGGTTTTGGCAAATTTAGATATGCAAAAACTTGCATATCATGAAATTAATTTTGTTCTGCTCTGTTTGTCAATGTAAAAGTTGAAAGCATGGTTCTATTCATTAAGTGTTGTGCAGTGTGCCTGCTTTTTTCACACATTGGACCTTGTGCCAGAAACATAAATCATTCCACAGTGGACTATTTTGTTAGATATTAAGATAATATATTGTATTAATGAGCAAAATATTTAGTGCTGCGTTCAAAATATGTAAGGATAATGTAAGCCATGAATTGATTCAAACTTATTCTTGGATTAATTCTTTATTTTGAAATCTGTGGTTGAAATCCTTCAGTAATACCTTTTACCAATGTAAATGGACAAATATCTCTTCTAACCCCTTAAATATTTGGTTAAGTGTCAGGTCTTACTTAGTAATGGCAGCAGTAGTTCTCATTTTAACAGGTGTTACAATACTGCATAGTATGGTTACATTATTATCCCCTCAGAACTTGGGTTATAGATGTGCTAGTTTGGACATAATGTTGGATTGTTTGTGTAATTTTTGGGAGGACATAAACTTACTTCAGGGTTACTTCATAAGAACTTCTGCTGATATGATGATGCACGGAGCAGCTTAAAATGCCCTTTGAGTGAGAATCAGAATGTATCCACCATTCATTTGAACTCATTTTCTGAGAAGAAAAATACTTACAGCAGCATTTATAGTTATCAGCAATCATATACCTTGCATGAACAGTAAAATGAAAGGGTTAAAAATGTCTATGAGCCTTGACATTTGTCATTGGTCTATTTGTGTCCACATGTGTATATTGCTGGTACTGTGTCTGTTGTGGTAAATGTTTTGCTGGCTTCATTTTTACATGTTGAATCATTTAGAAGCCTTGATCAGAAGGATGTTTGATATGCAAGAATTGTTTTTAGCTTTGAATGTGTAATGCCATGCATGATTGTGTTGTTTGTGCTAACATTATGCCATACAACCCATCTTCTGCAGAGGGAAACTTATTGCAGCCAGGCAAACAAGCCATACTGTGTGGATGATAAAGACAAGGAGATTGTTGCAGCAAGTGTTCCTATCAGTGATTTGGTGAGTTTCCTTTTATGTGTCAGACTAGAATCTAGATAGTGTCTGTTGTATAATTGCCGAAGAAGGATTTGCTGTGTGCTTCAGGTTAGTTTCCACCCAGTAACTTCAACTTTTTTTTACAGCAAATAGGTCGAGTAACACAAAATTGTAAAAACTTAACTGATACATTACTGTGTAAGGTTTTCAAGTCACCAGCTGCAGTTGTGTGTTCCAGCTTAAATTTTTGAGTTTTGAATGCCAATAATTTAGACTGAAAGTGATCAAAAGGTATCTCTGAACTCCAATGAACACAGGTGGTTTGCTTATTTGTGTAAAGGAATGAACATAAACAACCTCCTGTCATAATGTCCATGAGAGAATAATGACCTTTTGTATGCAGCATATTGTATATGGATACCGAAACTTCACAGTACCTAAACACTTAACATTATCATTTTCTAGAAGATGAAAATAATAATCTGGTGATATCTACTCCTCTTTGAATTGAAGAAATAACCAAAAGACTGTACTCTCTCAAGCACAAATTTGGTGTTACATTTTCCTTTAACTCAAGAGATATTTTTCTTCATTTTAACTGAGCATAGGTGACTACTTTTAGGGTGCTAGCAATAGCATTTTTCATAAAAATTCCACTAGTTATATATTTTGTTAATCTAATTAAAATTGTGGGAATGAAATAAACTTAGTAACGTTCACAGTAAACTTTTATTTTCCAACCCAAGTTACACAAAAGCCATTTTCAAGGTTGAGAAATTTTTTATAGGTCAAAACCTGGCTTGAAAAATGAAAACATTTTCTGTGGACTTAAGTATTCATTCACATGATAAAATGAATTACCATAAACAGTATTTAAAAATATTCTTATTGTTATTGATATTATACCGGTTAAGGTAGGTTTTGGACAAAAAACATAGCCTGACATCTGACATTACAGTAAGTCCCTCTTCCTCTATGCATATTTCCTTCCTCCCTTCATTCTGTTTAACATCCCTATCTTATTCCCTTCCCTTCCTCATTTACCTAACATTCCCCCCCTCTATCAAAGTCTTCAACATTCCATTGCCAATCTAAACACTCCCCATCCATCTCCTCCCCCACCATACATAGCACTCTCTCGTTTGTTTTCCTTTCTCTGTACTTCACCTTCTCCATTCTTCGCCACCACCACATTTCAAAGTCCTCCTATCTATAGTGATCATCTTGTTTCAATGACCACGTTTTTGCACCATGCAGTAACATTATCCATATCAAAGTTTTAACGAGCCTTTTCTTAATATCTTTTCTAAACATCCCTGTCATCAATTCTTTTCTCTTTTCTGAAAGCTCCTTTGCCCAATGCAATTCTTCTTACTCAATTGACCATTTTGGTCAAAAACACTAAAGAGATAGGTAAATTGTCCCACCTTAAGTTAATATACTCCTATTTTAATATTTAAACTGTCCTTCCTCTTTCTTGAAAACTACCTAAACCATGTTTTAATTATGTTTATTCTCATCCCAAATCTATTTCCTCAGCATTGTTACTTTCCATTGCCCTCAGCAATGTTCACAAACCCTTGGCTGACTGACAAGGTAAAGTTTGATCATCTGCAAGCCTAACTGATTTTTCGAATTCCCAACCGACTTTCATTCATGCTTCCCATGTCTCTTCCACTATTTCCTCAACATATACAACATCCTTGTACATTGGGAAGCACAGGTAATAATGAACACCCCTGTATTGATACTTCTCATTTAGTCTCTCCATCCGCTACTCCCACCTGAGCTGTCTGAAACAAATATAGGTTGAGGATAAGTCTCCTATCCCTCCAATCTACTCCCTATGTTCTGCAATACATTCTTTAACATTCCCCAATTTCCCAGTTGTGCCTCTTATCTAACTATACTTTACAGATATATACATCCTTATTGTAATCTGTGTTCCTCCTTATTAGTCATGTTCTTACTGCAATGGCATGAAGTGTGCCTCTCCCCTTTCTGAACCCAAACCAATCATCCCTGCTCCATGCTCATGTTGACAATCCTTTGAACCACTTTAGCTGTGTGTGAAATCAAACTTATTGTTCTGTAGTCTTCACACATGGCTGCCTTTCACTTTCTTGGAGAGGAATTAACATGAACCAGACAGCCAAATTCCTCTCTCATGATTGCTATGAATTAGTCCATAGTAGCTTTTTTGCTTTGTTCTCTTAACTCCACAACCTTATTTAGTTTCAATTCCTGTGATGCCCTCCGTCTCTTGCCATTGAGTAAGCCTGGTCCTAAGCTATCCTCTTCTATGTCACATTCCATCTATGTTTGGGCTTACTGGCCTATTGTCTTTAATATATAGATATCCCTCTAGTCTTCCCTGGTTCAATTATTAGTTTTCCTCCCTTCTCTTTGATTGTTTACATGGATTTTCCCTTTTTAATTCCCGACTGTATTTTCACCTCTTCTACTGCTCACCAATTTCACCTTACCTTTTTAAACTTTTCTTATTCTCTCACTGCATCTACTGCCACACTTCTTTTGCTCTTTTTGTTACCTGCCTAAGTTTATTATTTAAATCTTTGTACCTCCTTCTACATAACTTCATATTTACAGCTGTAGTTTCATTTGCAGCTTTCACTATCCCTTTTTTGATATTTTCCCATTTTTCTTCTATTGTACCCAGCTCCCTTTCCTTTCTCATGATTTTCTCTCCAGCCTGCTGATACTCCTTTCTTGTCTTTCAGGTTAATGCATCTGCATTCCATCTGTTCAACTTCATCCCTGTTTTCTCTTCTTAAATATGGAATTAAATTTTATTGGTACTAAATTATCTGAAACTGCTTCTACTCCTGGGATGTTGTTTTAATGATTCATGCTGTTCCTAAATTTTTGCCTGACCATTATATATTCTATCTGATGTCTTCCCGAATCACCAGGCATTTTCCATGTGTACCTGCCTTTTGTGGTGTCTAAACCAAGTGTTCATTATGATTAGCCCTTGTTTCCTACTGAACTTACTTTGTTGCTTTCTCCCAGCAGTCATTTCCTATTATAAATCCATAATACCCTACCTCTCAATACCATCTATTCCTTTGCCTATCGTCACATCTCAATTCCCTTTCCTTATAAAATGTTTCCCTTTGGTAACATTTGCAATTATGTCCTTAACTGATTATGTACCCTGTTTATTTTTCCCTCCCCATGATTGCTTGGTGGCATGTATATCTGAACAATTATCAAGTTCATTAATTCTGCTTTTACTTCTACTAATTATGTTCTATCTGTCACTTGATCTATGTTTACAATGTTTCATCCTACCATTTTTTTCAATAGTATTGCCACCCCCTTGCTGGCTTTACCTTTTATCTTTTGGTGGACTACCTTTCTACTTTTGCTCCTACCCTTTGAGCTATCTGGCATGGGTGATCCTAGCAGGAGCAAATATCTTTGCCCCTGTCAGCACAGCTCTAGAGGTCATCTGAATGCACAAACCCTTCCACTGTGTTTAGGTCATAGTTCATGTGGAGGGCTGAAAATACTCAAGAGTGCCTAATTAAAAGGTCAATACAGGTATCATGAATGAAACTAAGTATGAAATTATTATTTGAGAAAGCTGAAACTGTGAGAAGACTAATGTTATTATACCATATGTTTCTCAATGGACAGAGGTTGTATTTCTTAGTCCTTCATCTTGGATTTTGTGGAATTGAATTCTTAACTTTCTTTGTCTTAATGGAAGTTGAAGCATGGAATCTGACTCTAAGGGCATGCTCTCTGATGTTGGTTTAACACAATTAATGGCTTAAGAGTAAATGACTAACTGTAATTTGTATTTATTCCTATTGGTATTGTACTAACCCATAATACCTCTTGCATGTTGTCCATGTTAACAATGCAGAAGAAGAGTCTGGTAGGAGATGAGCTGTTGTCTTCATCTGAGTGTTCGGAGGAGGATGTTGAGTTGGAGGGGGGTGTGGAGGAGGACATGGGGGAGGAGGAGGGATGGGGTGCAGACTTGGGGGCAAGGGGAGTGGATTCTAATGATGTGAGGGGCGGAGACTCGGATGATGAGGCACCACCTGAGAACTGCTCGGTAAGGAGACAACCATCATCTCAGTGGCGCATGGGCCTCGACTACTCTCCCCCTATTTCTGCATTTATGTTTTTCTCCTTTACCAGAGCAAACCCAAATGGCACAAAATTTGTCACACTCATACACTTTATGTTGATTTTTGCGAAACAAACCACTAAGTGCAGTGGTAGGAATGATATTAAATGAGTTTTATTCAGTAAATTTGTTTCTACCGTGACACTGTTTATGAAATACTTCCACTGCCACCACATCATTCATTAAACATATCCTTGATATTGTCTCACATCATAGCTATTGGTTGGTATTATGACTCATTGTGAAATATCTCAGTTCTCAAATAATCTGACACAGTTTAATTTGTTAGAGCATATTATGGCCATTTACTAAATGTTGAATATGTACCTGTAGAATGTTAAGTTTTTGACTGAAGGTTGCCAGCAGAGTACAATTAAATGTATGTATTTTGTTTGCATCTCAAAATGCCATTTTGACTGTTTACTCTTAGCGATTTCATAAATGTGTGTGGATTATTAAAAAGTAAGTGACAAAGTGAAAAAGATTTTCAAACTTTTTTGTAATAAAATGCCGTAATTGTCTATTAAGTTTTTAAAAATCCTTAAGTGCTAATACAAAAGGATCAATAACACACTTCTTCTCCTCGAAAACCTTGATATTGAAAATTTAAATTATTAATTGTAAATTATTTTTGAATTATGGACTTAGATTACTTTAAAAGCATGATAAATTATTCTCCTTGTAGAGTGTACAACTCCTACTCAATTTAACAGCATATCTCTTCCTGATTATGGATGTAGTACAGTCTTTATTTTTTTGCTGAATACCTATGCATATGTTTTAATATTATTATTATTAATTATTAAGTAATCTACTGGTTCAGGTGTATTTGGGATAGACACAACTACCAAATAAATATTTTGTGATTCCTAACAAAACCCAATCCAGCAACCTACTCTACATCAGGTCTCTCTTCATCTCTGTGTACTTCCTTCTTCACATCATACCATCCAACTTCCCTATCCTGTTCCTGCCCTTTCCTCCTTTGCCTAACATTCTCCCCTCTATTGCAGTCTTCAACATCCCACTGCCGATCAATACACCCTTCACCCATTTTTCCTGCCTCATTAGGATTTCTTCCAACAAACATCTCTCCTCACCCACCATACCTAATACATCCTCATTTGTTTTCCTTTTGGTCCACTTCACCTTCTCCATCCTTCTCCACACCCACATTTCAAAAGCCTTCAATCTACTTCTATCATCCTGCTTCAGTGACCACATTTCCACACTGTACATAACTCACTCCATATCAAAGTTTTAATGAGTCTTTTCTGAACATCCTCATTCAACATCTCTGTCATCAACTCCCCCCTTGTAAATTCTTCTCCTAACTACTTTCTCTGTGTTGGTCGAAAACACTTCTGAGATACATAAACTGTTCTACCTGCTCTAGTTTTTGCCATGCTTTTTTAGTGTTTAGCTTAGTATTTTCCTTTCTGGAAAACTGCATAACCGTTGATTCTCATCCCATATATATCGCACTGAATTTCCAATTCACTCAGCAATGCTTGCAACCCCTCCGTTGACTGACAAACCAAAGTTTGGTGTTTGGTCATCAGCAAACCTAACTGGTTTTAGGAATTCCCTGCTGACCTTCATTCTCACCTCAAGTTCGTCCCATGTCTCTTTAATCATTTCCTCCACATATACGTAGACCAGTATCAGTGACAATGGGCAACCCTGCCTTACACCTCTTCCTAAGACTGCCCATCCGGACTCTCCGTTCCCCACTCGCACCTGAGCAGTCTGAGACATGTACAGGTTGTGAATCAGTCTCCTGTGCCTCCAATCCATTCTATTTTCTGCAATACAAACATTAGTTTTTCCCAATTCACTCTATCAAACGCTTTTGAAATCTATGAAACAGGCAAATATGTCCTGATTGCATTCTATATTCCTCTTGATTAGTGATATCATTACTGCAATGGCATCATGCGTACCTCTTCCCTTCCTAAACCCAAACTGATCATCCCCTAAGTAATCAGTTGCCTTATTCTAAATCCTTTTGTTGATGATCCCGAGAACAACTCTAGCTACATGGGATATCAAACTTATTGTTCTGTAGTCCTCACATGAAGTAGCCTTTACCTTTTTCGGAATAGGAACTAACACTGATCTCACAAAGTCTTCCAGCCCAATTCCTTCCTCATAGATTCTATGAATCAGTCCATATAGATTCTTCCTCCCACAGTTTCCTAAACCTTTTAGTAGTCTGCAGGAATGTCGTCTACACCCATAGCCTTATTCGATTTCATATCCCATAATGCCTTTCTATCTCATCATCAAGTATGCCTTGGACCTAAGCTATCTTCTTCTATGTCATGTTCCTTTTCTATGTCTTAACTTGTTGGCCTAAGTTCTTTACCATACAGTTCTTCTATATATTCCTTCCCTCTCTCTTGGATCTTTTCTGTGTGAACTATTAACTTACCCTTATCTCTATCTGTTAGACAGATCTTTCCTTCTTACTTCCCAGTAGTGTTTCAACCATACTGTATTGTTGTCCAATTTCACCCTTCTTCTGCAAACTTTCCATATCCTCTCACTGTGTCTTCCACCTTGCTTCTTTTTTCTTTACTTGTGGCCTGTCTCAATTTATTGTTTAATTCTTTGTACTTCCTTGTGCCTAACTCTGGGTTTACATTCTTCCATTTTCTTCTCTCATTTATCTTTGTAATCATCTCATTCGTGATCCATGGTTTCCTTGCCCTTTTCCCAAGAACGGTTCCTATAGTTTCTTTTGCTGCCATCGATATTCCTTTCTTGATACATTCCCATTTTTCTTTGATAGTACTCAGCCCTTTACCATTATCTATGATTTTCTCAATAGCCTGCTGATACTCCTTCCTCATCAATCCATTCAATGCTTATACATTCTATTTCCTGACCTACTGCCCCTGCCTAATCCTTTTGAAATGGAAGCTACACTTCATAACAACTAAATTGTGGTCAGAGTCTGCATCCGCTCCCAGGAAGCTATGCGAATTGATCTCACTGTTTCTGAATCTGTGTCTAACTATAATATAATCTGATACATTTCTGAGACACCTGACATTTTCCATGAAAACCTATGCCTTTTGTGGTGTCTAAACCAAGTGTTGGTGATGACTAACCCCTGTCTCCTGCAGTACTCAAATGCTTTCTCCACGTGGTCATGGCTCGTGCCTAAACTGTAGTCCCCCACCTCATCACCATCACTTCCTTTGCCAATCATTGCATTTGAATCCCCCATCACTATCAAATGTTTATCTGTAGGAACACATGCGATTATGTCCTCTAACTCATTGTATATCCTATCGACTTCTTCCTCCTTATGATTGCTCGGTGGCATGTGTACCTGAACAATGACCAAGTTCGTCAGTTCTGCTTTTATCTCTACTAGTAATATTCTATTCCTCTCGTGTTCTTGACTGTTGACTACGATTTTTCCTACCTCTTTGATCAATGTTTTGGCAACCCTTCTTTGTGTACTATTCTATAATTATCACTCCAGTAATCCCTGCTATCCTTCAATCTCACCTTGCTTAGATCTAAAATTTCTATATTTCCTCTTTCCATCTATCATCTAATGTTCTCTAATTTTCCTGTCCTCAATATTTTCCTGAAATTCCAAGTTCCAATTTTAACTAAATTGGTCTTTTTCTTCTCTGTCTTCTGTCCTGCTGCTGTCAGTTTTCTTTTGCCATGGTTTTGTGAGATGACAACTGCGGAAGCTTAGCCTCCCCCACTGCCGGGCATGACACATGACCGATTGGGCCAAGTCCCATAGTTGCCAGGACTCATATTCTCTATATTGTCCAACATTTTATTCTTGGAAATGAAAATTGATGTGGTTTCCCATTGCCTTCCTCAATACAGTTTTTACTATGACACCATCATTCAATGGCCACCCCACTGGGGTCAGACACACCTTTGCAGCTGCCTCACTGAGGAAAAGATACTGCTATCATTGCTCCTGCCAGCAGAGCTCTAGGGGTCATCAGAACACACAAGCCCTTTCACCACGTCAAGGTTGTAGTCCTTGGGAGGGATGTTTTAATATATAGCCCATGAATTTCATAAACCAGTTTTGGAAATGATTATTGCAAAATGTTGTGCCAGATTATAAGTAATCTGCGTTGTAACATATTCAGTAATAACATATTTACCCAGCTTTTAAAAATAAATTCATGATACAAATGCTGTTGTGAAAGTTCTACTGAATGCTTTCATTTCATAAATGAAAAATTATGATGCAGTATTTTATACCTGATTCTCCAAATACAATATAGTTACATGTCTATGTGTACTTCATGAAAATTGTTGCTGAATGTAATTCATAGCAATGAATAGTTACAATATGAAAAAACAGAAAATTTAAGCAGTCTTTTTTAGTTAAAAAACATCCTGAGATTCACGATAATTATGCCAAAACACTGACTCTTGTTCACTCTTGACCCTATTATTTGGTGGAAATGCTCTAACTTGAAAGTCAATATGTCTAACTAAATTGCATTGAAAACAAAATAGAACCAAAATAACATCATGAAGAAAGTTAACTAAACACAATTTCATCATTAAAATATTCAAAATATTTGTTAGGGGCAAATGGATTAATATCTTTAATATTCAACTTTGATGTTAGATAGATAGATGTCATGATAAACATCAAGGGTACCTACTCCGTATTCCCTATTTTTATTCTCTCAAAACGCATCCCTTTTCTCAAATTTATGAGATATTTGTGGAATTTAATGAGCCTTCTTTTGTAACCAACTGTCAGTGTTTGTGCTGTTGTAGTTTTTTTCACATTCGCAGACCATCTCTTCATGAATCTCTCACTCAATGATGATGTTTCAGAAAAATCCACAATAGACTAGATTGGCTATACACAGTAGATTAAATAAATTGAGTAATACAGGTTAGCCTACATTGTTACTGTTTTTTCTGATGTTTGTGAATTACTGCTTACTTAATTTCTGAGCTCAATCAGCAATAAATTTTATTTGAATAATTGCATTTTATAATTCGTTGTCTTGGGCGTGACTTCATGGAATCGACTTAACATAATGAAAAGAGAAACTTTATAATTCCACATAGATTTATTAGACAGACGACCTAGGTTTCGACGTGGCACGTCATCATCAGGTGATGACCTGATGATGACGTGCCACGTCGAAACCTAGGTCGTCTGTCTAATAAATCTATGTGGAATTATAAAGTTTCTCTTTTCATTATTGCATTTTATATTTAAATGGCATCTTCTTGCACTATGAGGCTCTTATTTTCCATGTACTGTTATTCATAAGTTTTCAGCAATGAATGGCTCACAAAATTGAAGGAGAAGATGTATGGTGGAATCACTTATGTGAAAACACTGGATAATCTGGATTTCATCTCATCTGGGCAATGCACAGTTCCAAATAGTCTCGATCGTTGAGGGTTTACTACAGTTTCCTAATAAGTTAAATTACATGGAAATATCACTTTTTTATGCTAACACACAACTCCCTCAGCATATGATCCTATTAGAATTGCCTTTCTTCAAATAGAATTGCTCTTTCTGGTTATACGTAAGGATTATCATAAAATTATACTTGTCTTAAATTTTCTTATCATTCAATGATACATATGTAATGAGAATAGTGGTTCTCTTGTGGCATGTTTTGTGAAAATTGAATGCTTCTGTGTTAAACCATATGATTTCTATCTACTGGCAACATTTTTCCCAATGTTACAATTGGCATTTTTTAGGTCAAAGTAGCAGTTTTAGTCATCCTATTTGGTAGTCAAAGTGGCACTAACAATGAGTCATAATGCCGGCCCTAAATTCTGAAAAAGCATGTAAAACCCACCCACAAATTGACAAAGCATTATTGAAATGAGAGGAATATTTCCTTGTTCCCTGCACCTAATTTATATAAGATAAAATGTCCATTTGTCCAACCACACACAGATAAGAGCATCATTATTGATCTCACCCAAATTTAAACTGGGGCAGTGACTGCATGAACTCCACACCCTGGGCTACCAGGGTTTCACCTTGGTGACAGACATTTAAAACATCTTGTTAGCAAATTAGTCTTCCATTTCATGTGAATTAATTAACTACACTTATATTATTTACCCTTACCTGCGTCTTTTATGATCTAGCTTTTCAGAGAGTATTTATTCACTTTAATTTTATAATTTTCACCATTGCATCAGCAGATATGAAATATATATTCCTTGCTGCCATATCTCACATCTCTACCCAACTATTCACAAATCATTCAATCATATCATTTATTCAGTCCTTCAAGGTATTTAAGGCTAATGTGTATAGTGTATACATTTTATATTCGATAAGATTCTTTTCCTGAAAGTGCTGTGCCAAATATTTCAGATGTGATTTTATATTATGCCTGCAGAATTTATAAACAAAGACTTGTCTTTCAAAACTTACTCTGACAATGAGTGTATGTTTTTCATAATATGCCTCAGTTTGATAATCCACATCTTGGTAACAAAAGTTACCTAATTCAAGTAGATACCCAGCTTTTTTTGTCCAAACTTATTTAACATGAGCATCCTTATTAGCTTGCTTAGCATGTGCATGTGATCCAGTGCCTAAGCATTCAGTTATGAGCATGTTTGGATGAGTTACTTTTGTATGAAAAACTGACTTGCTAATAGTTGAGTAACATGACTAATGCATCTTCTCTTGTTCTATTTTATGAATTATTTTGCCACTATTTGTAAATAACCATATTCACAGGCTAAGAGTGGTTCGGGCAGTACCAAGTACTATAGGTCATTTTCTCGTCTTGAGCATAGAACATATGGAAATATTGCTGTGGAGGTAAGTTGTGATATTTTCAGCTGTCTCACAAGTTTTAAAATTTGAAAGTAAATGCTATATTAAGTTTGAAACTGTTTTTCACAAATACAGATCAATTTTATATTTTAGTGTCATGAAAAAAATAACTTAGATGAAAGCTATTTTTTTATTAATAATTTCAGCCATCATCATTCCACTGAGATTAATGTTAAGGTTTAGATAATTGCAAACATAAAGTTCAAATTTAAGCATTGAGTTTTAACAGTTCCAAAATTGGATTGACAAAATCAGCCACAGTCCAGCTGTTTACCCAGACTTAACAAAGCAAAAAGAAAGTATACATGAAAATATATTTTAAAGATTTAGGTAAACCGTAAAAATTTGGTAATAATAATTATCTTTCATATAAATTACAGTTTCAGTTGTGATGTGGTAGAACTGTTCCATAATAACAGAGATGAAGACTACTACAATCTTCCACTAAATTGTAGTAGTCTTCATCTCTGTTATTAATTTAATTTTGAATTAATTTGAAATTAATAATTGAAATTTAAAAATTAATTTGAAAATGATGTGTGCTGGTGCAAAACTGGTCGTGAATAAATTTTTGTTTTGTGGAAAATTGTAGTAGCCTTCATCTCTGTTATTAATAATAATCTTCCTGGAATTTTCAAATTTTAATAAAATTACAATAATTGAGAAAATTAAATGCTTTGTATTTTGATATACTTTTTAAAAAGTTAAAATTATTTGGATATGGGATTTCTTTTAGTTTTTAATTTCTTAAAATCAAGAATTGTTAATAGCATTTAATATTTTAACTTAAACATTTTGTTACCAACAATACTTTCCCATTATCATTTCCCTATAAATTAGCTTGTAGAATTCCATATTCTCCTTAAAGGCAAGCAAAGACAGATTTACTATGCAACAAATAATTTCATAAACGATCTACACTGCATTAATTTAATTAGTATCATTCAGGCTGAATATGTCATCGGTACAATCATACCTGTATAATGAATATGAATCAATATCAGTATACTTTTTTAAAATTCGTCCCTTGCCATTCATTTGTTTTTTCCTGGTTAAGTGATCAGTTTAGCATTTTGAGGATAATGCATTATGCTATTCACACTAAGATAGTTCCTTGTCTTGTAAATTTATAATACCACCCTTATAAAAATGGCTTAAAATGAAAAAAGTGTATTTTTCATTTCTAAAAAACTCAAATTAATGACACAGAATGGGGAGTCTCTCTGTATATCCATTTATATCACAACCATATTTTCTGTGTGTTTTGATTATCTGTCTTTTTCAATTATATGTCCTTGTCATGCATTCATTAGCGTGGATAATTGATAGTTTACTGTATATATAGAGTTAATTACTACAGGAAAATATACAAGAGTTCTGGTTAGGCAGATGAGTCTTTTAGGTCATAGAAAATTTCTGGTTTGTCTTTTTCTAGCAATTTATTACTAATAATAATTGGGGCAAATTGTTTACACATGCCACTAATTCCAGTAGATATCAAGTAAATCAAGCGCAGCTTTTGCCATGGGTGGAAATATTTTACATTTTTCTTCCAGTTAAGTGCTAGAATATTACATGACTATATGAGACCTATTTAGAACACTTATGGACTTCAATTTAAAATTTTTCATAACTGACGGAGCTCAGCTTCTGCTGGCATTCCCTTTTTTGTGCCGTAATCCTTGTTCCCCATTAATTGTCAGATTGAAACCAGAATATTAAGAAAATTTAGGTGGCAAAGTTGAGTTAAAAAAATTAGTGACCCCTGCAAATCCAATGATTAGCCCCCTTTTTTGCAGTATTCTACTGAACTCAGTATTTACTTGCTCTTGAACTGCAATTGAAATTCTCTTCAAAATGGAGATGTGATCCAGAGGCATATCGAATTGAATCTGAAAGCTTCATAGGCCTTCTCTAGGTTTTTCATGCCCTCTGTTATACTAAAGAAATATTTTTGGGCTCCTGTTCCTCAACATTAAGTACAGCACATCCAAAATGTCACATGGAAGAGGAGATCAGTGAATAAATAAAAACCAAGGTTATTTAAAATTGAGGGCCGGAAAAAAGCTGTTTACTCATCTTATTTTGATGTAATACATTTTACATGTATTACTAGATGATGATAAAATTATATATTAAAATAAACGATTAGTTTATGCAAATAGATGCAGTCAATGAATAAAAATAATTTAGGGACTAGTAAAATTTGATAAAGTCTAATAAAGTCTAGCACTTAAAATTTATATTAAATTAAGATAAAATATCAGTAATCATTAGTTCATCATGCATTTGTCTTTCTCATAAAAATAACTTTATCTGCTGATAATTTCATAACCATTGAAGCAATAAGTAAAGACTTAAATGATGCCTTATGCTTTCCTGCCTTTAGTGTTGCAAATTCATCAAAATTTGTGAGAATGCCATTGTCTTTGCTTGACTAACTATCTACTTCCATGATTTATGAAGAATAGCAATACACCAGGTGGAATGTTTTGTTCTTAGTTATTACTCAGAGCGTACTCTTTCCTAATTTGCTAAAATGTTAAATTTGATTGTCTTTCTTGGAAAAATTGTTTCATTTGTTACTAATGCTAGTAGAATTTCCAAATTTGTCTTGGTTTCAACATTTTTCAGTAGGTACTATTCAACATTTCAGTAGCATTACACATCAGTATTATTGTAAAGTAGGTTCCTACTTTGTCCTTAAAGTCACTTCTCTTTTGTACATCCTAAAAGCCATTCAGTACTAAGCTGCCAATTTATTTCAAATGAATTTGAACATTCTGTTCCCACCAGTGAAAACAGCCTATTTTATCGTAATCTTAGATTACCATTAAATGCTTACATACCACAATAGATATCAAAAATACTAAAAATGCAAAACAGAGCACCTATGTACATCTTTATATACATTTTACTTAAGGTTCAAGGTAATCTGAATTATGTGTGTTTACATGTCAGATAATCATTGTGAATCTAACGTTATTGCTGACCACAAAAATTTTGATCAATAATTATTCTAATTGACAGCTTTTTAGTAGAAACTAATGCAACCACATGGAAAATAATAATAATAATAATAAATAAATAAATAAATAATGAACTTCAACACTTACAAAGGTGGTTAAAACTTAAAAAAAAAAAATTGCATCATATTGTATAAAGAGCAGTGAGATTGACATAAATATAGGTGCAGATAAGTGACTTTGTATTTACTACATCAATGTACTAAATCAATCAACTACTATTTTCATGGAAACCAATCCAGCCCATTAAAAATATGTAATTTTTGGTATAGTATATATTTGGGGAAAATGAATTTGAGGTGTCACTGTAAATAGAGGTGTTGTTGTTTTTTAAGCGACATTCTTAAATTAATATGACAATGACATTGGATTTTAATGTTGTCATTTTGTTCTAATTCTGTTCTTAACTCCCATGCATGGCCACGCTTGACTTAATTAAATAAAAATCATCATTTGCATGCGGCATGTTATTTTGGTTGACAAATAGAAGAAGAGAGCCAAGTCATTGGCTGATCTTCGCCATCAGAGTGAATCTCTGCACCAAGATTCTGAGGAAGGATATTTCATTCCCTCAAACCGGGAACCTATCATCACTGGTGTATCGGTGAAGGCTCTAGTGAGTGTTGCATTGCTTAAACTTATTTGCTTAAACTCTGCTTCGGCTTTTTCAGTTGTTGAATGTTGTATTGGGGCGACCATTATGATTTTGTTACAATCTTAGTGGACTGGTGAAAAGTAAATACTGATGCCATGAAATACAGTTACCTTGAATAAAACACATGTAAAGATTAACCACATGCCCTCAAGCTGGATTCATTATGTTACTTGAGCCATTAAAATTTGTGGAGGTGGTTGAAGAAAAAATTCTGCACAAAACCATTAAGGTTAAGGAAAATTTGATGAAAAATAATTATTAACTGAAATTAGGTGTTTGAATTATAATATTTATCTTCTATCACATTTTACATCAGTACAGCTCAGTTCATTTAATCCTTTTTATTATTATAATTTCAATTAATATAATACTGCTTAGTCAAATTTGCATTCATTTTAGCATGATATTTATTATGAATTCAGAGCATTACACATAATGGTAAAAGTATTAAGTGTAATAGGATTGGATCCAATTTTGGGGGACATGTGAGTCATAGAGTTTGGGGCAAAGTGGGCATTCTTGTTATACCTATGGAATTTTGAGAGCCATAAGAACAAATTATCTCATAATACACCTAACATTTGAAAAGCCAGTATTCAATCTCAGTTTTCAAAAAGCATCCATGCAGTTAAGGCTCAAAATAGGAACAATGCTATACAATGAATCTAACCAACAAATATTACACCATTCTCAGTATATTTCCTCAAGCTAGTAGAGTACTAACTTAAAATCATACATACTTAGTAGTAATGTAATAGAGATGCAGAAAAGAGTTAAGTATTCAGTAAGCAATAATTTATGGTAACAAATTCACAATGTAATAACATTACAAACTCTGTACTCAGTCTTACAACAATTTCATAATAATGCTGAACAGTAACATTAATTGATAATTTCATTTAACATTTAAATCCCCTAATTTAGACTTCTTGAGTGCTAATATGTGGATTGTAGTGATATAAGATGAGATTTTGGTAGCACTAATAACTTAAAATAATTTTGCCAAACATCTTTTTTTTTAAATTTAATTTTCCCAAAGATGGCTTTCCCCACAGATTTTTAGGTAGCGAATTGACATTATTTGAAAGTCGGAAAAAATTATGGAATTCAAAGTTTAAATTTCTCTGCTGACTGCCACAATAGTCATAGTGGCCAAACATTGCTAGTGCATCCCTTTCTTTTTCCTAATAGGACATTTTACTGAAACATAATTTTTAGTAGAGAAATTAAATTAAAAGTTTAGCCCTAATTTATCAAATTAAATGGAAAAATTATATGAATGGTATTTCATGAGAATTTTTCCTGGAAAAGTGTTAACCTACATATTTACCATGCAATTATTTATCAGTAATATTACCACTTCCAGGGTCATTGATACTGGAACAGTGCATTAATATAGGTACAGAATTCTGTCGTCTCTAGAGGGTTAGCACTGTTCTAAACAACCCAATCCCCCATATTCAAATTAACCCCTTTCTACTCTCTTTAATTTACCTTTCCCTCAAATAGCTGACTCTTCCTCCTCCCTCAGCTCTTATCCATTCCTTTCTCCTCACCTTATGTAACATATTCTTGTCAATATCCCAATCTTAATGTGAAAAAACTAAACTAAACATATATAACATTCTTTCAAGCATATGGTACCACTTTGTTAAGATTTACTTATTTTTATTCTGGCCCTGTTGAATTAAAATGTTCTCATCTCATTTTTACACGTGTCAATGAATCCCATTAATTCACTCGAGAACATACTTGGTTTTTTAATTGAGCCACAATCATTTCCAAGCTATGAAATGTGTAATTAGAACAGTGAGATGAATTCCAAAAGAAACAATATTCATTAAACTTATTAATTAAGTTTAATGAATAAGATTAAGTGTGTTGCTTGACATGTATGGTATCGTCTTAACTTATGGTATGCTGTTTCATCTTATACTATCTCATCTTATGGTATGTACTGAGTATTCTCAGATTTCAATTGCTTCCACTGTCCACATGGTTGATGATGGCCCTTAGAACTAATGCCAACCTTAGAAATTATGAATTAGGATTAGGCCTAGGTAATTTCAGAATTATTAATTCTCAAGGTGGGAACCAATGCTGGATGATGACTATTCTCTTGCGCCGATTAAAGTTTTGTACTGTTCTCTTCTTCTCATTCTGAATTTTTGATTATTCATTGCATTTGTTGCCTGAAGGCCATGATTATTTTCTGTGGGTTGAAATGTGTTAAGAAGTATCTGTTGGGTTCAATGTGAATCCAGGTGAATGTTACATTAATTTATTGAATTTGCACCTTGGTGGATACGTGGTTAGATCCCCTAATACGATAATGTGGATAGTTTGATTCTTGTTTTTGGCGACAGCGATCTTAATTAATTTTCTGCCAGCATATATATTTTTTCTAAGATTCAAAATTAATTGTATATTTTAAAGACATGTTGTAATTTGTAAAATGTAAATGGTGACGAAGTATTCTGAAGTGCCCCTGATGGAATGGAACCATATTGATTCCCGTTCATTATTTGCCTGCTTTAACAAAAATAATTTAGAAATTTGGAGTTTGTTATTTTATATATGTTGGTAAGAATTTATTAATAATATCTTATAATGAGACAAATATACTGATGCCATTGCATGACAACTCTTAAGTTGGCTAATAAATAATTTACTCATTGCATGGAAATTTTCAGAGCATTAAAAATTAACTATTAACACACTTCTCACTCTATATTGCCATATCTTGGCAAGATAAGAGTCAAGCAAGTGGCATGATGGGCTTCTTTGCTGCGATGTTGTGATTGCGTTCTTTTTGCATGGCTCAGAGGGCTAGCTACTGCAACCTAGTCAATATAGAGGACAGTTGTACCACCTCCCGGAGGATTATTGATCCTGATCAGGTTTGTATGAAGTATTTAACTAAATATATGAGCATATCATGACTTTCATTCAATTACTTTTAGAAAAGTGGCAGGCTCCTGCCTCTTTTAATTGATTTATAGAGTAAGATTGTACGAATTCAACTTATGTATGCATACTCTTGAATGAAGATTGAGTTATTCTTACTCTACAATTAGTTGGCTGTTTTTTTATAAAATGCACTAAAATTAGTGAATTGTTATATGGAGGAGAAATTAGTATTTTTTTATTTGTAAAATATCCTAATTTGAGAAAAGGAAGAACAAAAATTATCTAGCTGTAATAGCAAAGTAAGACATTTTAACAAAGTAGAAAATCTAGTTAAATATCTAAAATTTGTCATTTCTTATTTTTGAGGAATATGTCAAAGATGTTATGCCTGTTCAAAAGTGTAATTCGAATAGAATTTAACCTGGCAGTCATGTGATTTTGTTGCATAAGAGGTCCTGCAGAGCGTCTGTGATACCCCACCTAATTTTTCTTATTTCTTTCATTATTTATACCCTGTGATTCTTTGTCTGGAAACAATTAATTTATGTATGTATCTGTGTGTGTGTGGTGTGTTGTTGTGCATATACACACATAACACCTTTGAAAAAGATTTTCAATACTGTTCCATTGATTTATATATTTCCAATTCAACTTTTTATTATTACTTTGGATCTTTAATTTTCATGTGTATGTCACGATTTTCATTCATTTCTTCTTTCCATTTCATCCTGCTATGATGGTATTTACCGTGATATTTTCACTCATGAGAGAATTTAGGCAACTGTTATTCTGTTATTGCATGTTAGGCTATGATTTCCAATATTTTGGATACACCAAATTGATACAGGGTGATCATGAACTCACACATGCTAAATGAAATCATTCTTAATAGTTTCATTTACAAACTTTCTTTACAGCGATCCAGTTTCAATAAATTTGATGAGCTGAGTAAGAAAACGGTAATCCATGTCAAGTCAGTGGATTCAGCAAAAGTCCAGAAGCAATTCAATGAGGTAAGATAATTGCAGATGAACAACTATAAAATAAAGTATTGAAGTGGATTAACTGTGTCAGGACCCAGTGTATATTCTGTCTATAATGCTGCAAGTACAGTAAAATCTCAATTATTGTTTGTGTAGATTATCCATTTTTTGAATCATGAGTGCTATTCTACCCTCTCAGCACCTGGAAATTTTAATAAAATTAAAATCGTAAAGATAATATGAATGCTTTGAATATTTGATATCCTTTTAAAAATACAGGTTTGAAATGCATGGGCTTCCTTAAAAGTTTTTAATTTCACAAAATATCAAGTTACCAATGGTATTTATTGTTTTAATTTAAACATTTTTTTATATCAATACTTTTCCATAATCATTTCCCTCGCATTCATTTGTTCTGAGAGTTCCCTATTCTTCTTAAAGACCTGCAATTACATAGTTTTACCATCTACTCATATCTTAATCGAAAGTATCTACTCAGCATTATTTTAATTTGTATCATATGACAGAATACAAATGTTTATCAGTAATCCTTTTTTTTAATTTGCTCTTCGTCCAATATGTCTTTTTTCCGTCAGACTACATGATTGATTTAGCTTTCTGAGGAAATTACGCCCTGCTATTCACTCTTATGATAGTTCAACATTCTTGCGAATCTATAATTGTACTCTCAGAAAATGGCTGAAAAATAGAAAAAAGTATTCTATATTGTTTTAAAACTGGAATTAATCACCCATAATGGAACAGAGAGTTTCTGTATGCTATATCTGTTGATATCATACCATATTTTCTGCACATTTCAGTTATCCGTGTGTTTGAATTAGTCATGTTTCATCATGCATCCATTAGTATGGATGATGGGGAGTTTATTGTAAATATATCACTACACAAAACACAAGGTTCTGTTTTGGTGTTAGTGCAAGAGGTCATTGACTTTATTTTGTTCTATTATTTTCTTTAGTTTAAAGAAGTGTTTATCACCACTGGAATTAAATGAGTCATGCAAATGGGAGTGCATTTCCTGATCATAATTAATGAATAGTGTATTATCCAATGCATTTTTCCTGGCATAACATTTGGCATAGTATCTCTGAAATACCAATTCTACAAAAAGATTTTCACTGAAAATATAGGCAAAAAAAATTGTAATGAAAAGATTTAACGTTTTGAAAAGTCTGCTGGCTCACAATAAAAACTATTAACCCATCTTAATTCTTTGTTTAACTAAAACTTAGAGGTAGGGTTCATTCTTTATAATTTTTACATCATATAACACCCAACTAGCATTCTTAAAAATAAATGACATTTATGACTCCGAAGAATTTCTTAGCTCTGGTATCATTCCCACCAGAAGACATTTTTTCTCCACGAAGATGAAACCATTAAGACAGTACACATAACCTTCTCATGAACTTGAAAGTGTTCAATGTCTTTGATGAAAAGTGCAACAGGGTTCTTAAACATTTTCAGTTTGTCTTCCTATTTTACTTGTCATGGCAGAAATATTTAGGCATTTTTGTTGAAATATTCAAGTTCTAAACTTTTCATATTTGGCACATTTTGTTTTTGAAATTCAAAATCACAGATTATTGCACGTAAGTAAAGAGGCATAAAAAAGGTTGAGGGGGCAATTGAAAGGAAATGATCACTAAACCATACTAATGTCCCATTTAATTTTTTGCAAAATTGCTACATGCATTTATAGTGATATTCATTTGTAAATGAAACTTTGGTTGTCTCATCATAATTGCATGAGTGTGAGTACTTGATTTCATTTAAAGCATGACAAGTGCTGGAATATGCTGGAAACCTTGATGTTTAAAGGAGGTGGATTTAAAATTAAAAATACCTTTTCATTCTCTGAGAAATGGATGAAAATCCATCATATGAAATTTATGGACTTAGTGGCAAAAGGAAACTAGCTTATCTTAACATTAAATTTCATTGCTGCAAAGAAGTTCCAGTTTTCTCAAAAACTATTTCTACTACCGCTGCCTGCTTTTTCTGCAGGAGAGTGATAAAAGCAAGCAATGGTAGCAGTACTGTTTGGCATTTTGATTTGTGGCAGTACTCACAGCCCTGGTGATACATTTCAGAAAGCATTCAAAATGTCACTATTGATGATAATCATTGATGTATTGAAATAAATATTATTTACAACTTGATAACTAATTCTATTATCTATCTTCATCAATCTAGCAAACCAAAAGAAAGGGAATCCAGAAAGAGCCCCATCATTGGATTACCCATGTTTTCCAATTATTCGTGCCCAATGAAAGAAATTGTGAATTTAAATATTTCAGGGGGATTAAGAGAAATGCAAAATATAACTAATCTTTATACCACTTCCTTAAATATAGGCCACCATATAGCTAGTAATACCTAATAGCTCTATAATTTGACATTTATTTTCTTTTCATGCTGAAAAAACCAGGCTGCAGCTGCAACCTCAACCGTTGGTCCATCACTATGTCGCAGTTGTTGTAAGCAAGTGTTCCAAATGGAGCAAATAAAAGCAGAGAGGGCAGTGTGGCATAAAAACTGTTTCCGATGCAAAGAATGCAGCAAGCAATTAACGTGAGTGGACATAATACCTCTTAATTACATGTTATTGCTGGAAATATCTTGAATGAAATGTGATGGTATCCCATATCTAATGTTATTACGCTGGTTCTATAATGCACTTATCATTGATTGCAATGTGTTAGCTGATTGACTTGAACACTAATACTTTCATCTGAACACCTAATTGGCTTTACTTCCTCCTTTTCCATACCTTCTTTGTGTTGTGAGCCAACTTCAATGTTAATGTTCAAAGTTGATTCTTTGATACATAGAATATCTCTAATGGTACTGGTAGGCAGGGAAGTGAAGCAACAGTAGTTTTATCTGTGAGATAGGTTTACCTTTTTCAGTATCACCAATGTTTGTAATCAATTTAGTCATGGTGACACTCTATTGTTACAAAAGGGAAATATTTTTCACTCGACTTTCATGATAGATCTGTGCTTATTACATATCACTTATAGCAGCTGATGGTTAATTTAGGTATTTTTAAAAGTTTTTATAATGCATGATTGCATGATAATAATATAATAGTTTTGAAAATTATTATTTGCATTTCACTGCATAGTCAAAGGTTTTATTAGAGAATCAGGATCTAAGGGATTTAATTTGAAGAAAATTAATAATCTTTCAATAATAATGAATGATTACTTAGATATACTAATAGTTAATGCTATTTTTAAAATTTCATTTGTCTTCTAATTTTCAGTGTTGATATTTATAGCAGTCATGAAGGCCAACTGTATTGCAAACCTCACTTCAAAGAACTTTTTAAACCAAAGGTGGTCGTTGAGACTGAGAATGTGGGACCAGGTAAGAGAATTAGTGCATGAGTAAGATTAGTCATAATATTTTTGGTTATTTATGAGGACAGGAGAATAATGTGTCATGTCATCAATTAGATTTAGATTTTTAACTTCTCATGTTTTGTAGCTGAAGCAGGATGGACCTCATTTTGAATTTTAATTATTCATTCAAGAGCCTTTGCTGTGATTTCATATTTGAACCCAAGTGTATGTTTTCATTGAACTACTATGATATTAATGTGAGGCATGGGCTATTTGAATTTAATGTCAAAACCAGTTTCATTATTGTCTTAATGTTGTAAGATATTTGGAGATAGTCATTTTTCATTATGAGAAAATAAAATTATTGACGTTTGTAGTGCGACCGAGAAAGCCTGAGATGATTATTCGTGAGAATCAGCCGCTCGAGCTCCCCCCGGATGTGGTTAGAGGTGAGAGAGAGATGGGGGTCACCATGTTCATTCTTTTGAGTGTTCTATTTTGGTGTTCCTGTTTCTGAGCATGTGGAGTCAATAACCAATCACCTCCCTACTCATCTTGCACTAATTTGTCCATTGAGTAGTGAATGCACCAGGTTATCCATGATCTGATGCATGACTTCTCAAAAATTTCTACCTGGTGAGCTTTTAAGTGCCTGTGGAATTTTGCTGGTACATTTTGTTCTGAAAATTTGACAATCAATACATGTTGAATGATAGGAATTGCACCAATTCTGTGAATTAGCAGTAAATTGCTACTTTAAAATTGCCAGATGCAGAATAGTGTGACAATATGATGCCATAAACTACGTTTTGATTACTTGTCCATTGTTTGAATCCTTCCATGGACTTCAGAGTGACTACAGTCAATTTGAATTTCATAGTCTTGAGAGTGAGGTGCGACTTGTTACAGTACATTTCTTCCAGCAAACATCCCTTTCCCCTTCAACAAAGTGAATCATTTCTCCTGCAATCAACGATATGCATTTAGGTGTATCAGCATGATGAAGTGAATGCTCTTAACCCTGTTCTCCCTGTTTTAGTGTGGGAATGTTGGCCCCTTTATAATTTTGAGCATAATTTCTGTGCAGCCTAGTTGGAAGCAAAATGCTCTGTCTAAGGGCTAATTTTAAAAAATCTTGAATCCCTAATATTTCAAGTTTTAGTGGTAAACACTATCAAAAACATTGGATAAGTTTAAAAATAATCCTAATGTTTCACATTTACTATCTAAAGATTTCAATACTGTATAGAAGACTTCCTAAATAACTATTAATAGAATCCATATTACAGGTTTTCTACCCAAAGGTCAGTTTGATAGGTGATGGTAGAGTTCCCCCCCTATGTTATTCAACAGCCATCTGTGGCCATACGAGGTAGATCTAGGCTAGATTCCATGCTGGCTAGGCTCAGACATCTAAACCCCTACCATCTCCTAATCAATGTTGAAGTTGGTAATTCACAATCATGTGTGGGGTCAGACTTTTGAGTTTTGGAGCAACTGCTCCCCTCTTACCTTTTCCACTGCATTATGTAATTTTATTGTTTGGTAAAGTTTATTTTATGGAAAATAACTAAAAATTGCAGGTTAATAGTAGAGCAAAAAGCATTCATCTCATATGAATACTTAATTGGATCCACTGAATTATGCAGGTCTCATTCCTATTGTAATGGCTATACTAAAAATGTAGACATCCGTTAACTTTTTATGTTTGGATCTGCTAGAACTTTGACTTTCAACAAATTGTGTGTGTTTCAGTGTGGAAATGAAAATAACTTGATGAATTCCATGGTAAATTTTTAATTAGTCGACCTAGGTTTCTACACATTGTGTCATCAGGAGTTCACCAAGTTATTTTCACTTCTGTGATGAATAACTTCGACCATATCCGGCCAGAAAGTATTTTCTCCATTGCATTTCACTGGATATTGTAGCAAATCCACTGAAAATGTGGATTTCGATGTATTATTTTAGTGGACTTTATTGTGGATTCATAAGTATGAAGAGTACATCCATTAAATTTGATGTGGATATCCACAAATTGTTGTGCATATGCATAATTATTAATATTCACTCAAATGTGTAATATGGCCTTTTACCCATGGGCTATTGAACCTCTGTATCAATACTAGCAGCTGGACTTATTTTGGCTAATTTTATTATTAGTAATCAATTTTATAGATAACTTTTTAAAGAGTTCTGTTGAGTTCCTCTTATTCCCTTGATATATAACTTAGACAAATAAAAGGACCAGGTATTGCAACGTTACATCTTTTCCTTTCCCATTTTTGTTCCAAGGGTTCAAATGGATTGATGTTTCTTGAGCTGGAGCAAAGATCCCCTCGTATATAAATAATCAAAGAAAAGGCCTTTGAGTGTTGGGTCGGTCTGTGGACAATTGACTCCTAAACAAGTATACTTGACAGTAGTTATATTTTCTCAACAAATAAACTTTCAAATCTCACATCTGAGTCATTTATTGGTTTTACTGCAATCACTCAATTGGTGATCACTCGATGATAAAAGCAAATGAATAAAGATTTTTGAACTTGTAATTTTCACATAAAAATAATATATGCAAATTTCACCCTTCCTTGTATTGCTTTTTGCAAAAATTTTACTGCCCTATGCATAGTTTGCTGTTGTCAAGAGAGTTGTCGTGGGATATTATTATGTACTGATGGCACTCAAAGTGTTACCAGTGATATTTTTTTGCTACAACTTTTCATAAATGATTATACATTTCATCACAGATTATTAATTGGTTGGTATCCCACCTAAGATATGAAAGTTGTTGTTGAAGTGAAGCAGATTTTGTGGAATGACTTCATATTGCAATATGACTTCAATGTTTGGAGTACCCTATAAACCAAAAGTGACTGCTTTAAGTCTGGAATACTCAAATATCTCTAAGTATTCATATGTTGTCTGAAATTATCATAACATGTTCCACCTAACTTCTGATGACAGGATATGCTTTTTATAATACATTGTCAGACACTAGTTGAAAAGGGTAAGGTTTGACCTTTGGACTGAAGTAGTGCTCCCCTTTTCCCCACTAACTCTTTACCTTAGGAGAGGAGAGCATTGGGTGAACTCGAGTAACAAAGACAGGCAATTGTATATGAGTGAATATTGTATGAATACTTGTACACATAAGTATGCTTGGAGTTATTTTAGTCTAGTTTCTCAAATTGGCTTCAAGAGGAGAGGGAGAACACTTGATATCACAATTGGTGTTTGTTTTTAGTTGAGGATATAAACAACCTATTCTGTGGGTGTTAATAACCATCTTCTTCAAATGCTCATACCTCAAGAGACCACAATGCCATGTATAGCAACAGTGAGAATATCTATTATTTTAAAATTATGTGGTACTGCTAGTCATACCCATGTCATTTGCTGTTAACTTTTTATGCGAGCCTTCCCCTTCCTGACTCCAGGAACAGATCTAATTATGAACTCTCTTACAAAACTCATCCAGTATTCTTAAGGCCAAAGATAGTGCATGTGTCCAAAACGTCAGACTTGCATAATTGATTAATCCTGAAGTTCCCAAGGGTAAACTAGTAAACATTATGCCCTGGGAGATCAGCTTAAAACAATAAAATCATGCTCCACTATCACTGAACTAATCCTAAGGTTTGGCAGGACAGTCGAGTGAAAGCTGAATATTTTGGTTTACCTATCAACTTATTGGAACAAAATCTTGACAGTCTCTGGTTATTTTTAAGCATGAGACAAAGTGAGAGCAAATGGGTAAAAAGGTCACCATGTATGCTTGGTGATGAAAACCAATAGGACAAAGCAGTTGCATTGGCTCTGTGTCAAATAAAGCAAAGAGGCTCCTCAACCAGCAGAACAAGAAGGACAAAAAGGCCCACGGGGCCCCACTCTAACACTTTCTTATCTATCCTGGATTGGACTATTTGTGGGTGGTGGGCTGACCTCCCCCCATCCCTTCTGTTGGCCTTTGGCTCAGTGGATGCTGGTCTCTTCCCCTTCCTTTGCACCTTGGAGACTGTCATGAACTGTTGACAATTTGTGTAGTGAAAAAAAGTTGAGTGCTTTGGGGACCATGAGTTTTCTTGCAAGAAATAAATAATGGACACAATCCATTCATAATACCTGCATGAAACTTTGCAATATGCAATCATTTTATGATGTATTATATCTTGGGGAAATACACAGTAATTTCAAAATAAATGATATGCTTTTCGTCACCTGACCAATTTATGGCTTTAATTTTTTTTGTTTTGGTATTTGTGGATTTACTTGCACTAAAAACATGTTTTTTTAAGCTTGGTTAACTAACCATGGCTTTTGATTAGTGACTGTACTTATCTTTGAATTGATATGCTGAATAAATGGTGCTCAAGACAGAGGTTTTACTCTAAATGAGTATGCATGAAAACTTATTTTTCATGCTAAACCTAATTTACTTCAACTCACTTTTTCAAAGTAAATATTCCTGTCAAAAAATGAATGCTCTGCTTTTAAATTTGATGTTGTAATTAAAATGTGTTATACAGGAAGCCCCAAATCTTATTTCAGGACCCCTTGTCTGGGGAGGGTGACCGCCAACAACACAGCTATGCCCCTTTTTGCATTAATTGAGCCCCTAGCTCAATTAATGCATCAGTGGCACCTTGATAATTTTTCATTTTGACCACCAGCAATGGAAAAGAATATTAATCAGCCATACTTACATTGTTATTCTACTAATAATTATCCAGAAAAAGTAATTTATAATGAAGCAATGAGAGATCATTGCAAGATTAGTATGATATTTCCATGAAACTATGGATATTTTTTAATATGTCATTACTTAATTCCCAAAGACTTCCCACATATCCCATAGCAATGTTGGGTCAGTATTGGAACATGTGTTAGCAACAGTAAGTGGTTCCATTGCCCATCAATGCTGTATGGATACCAATGGTACATGTGAGAATTCTGGGATTGAAAAAATTTTCCCTGGCCTTAAATGATTTAGAGACAATGAACTAAATCAATTTTTTCTTAATTTTTCGTTCATTATTCATCAATGCCATTATAGGTCCAGTTCAAGAACAGTCACAGTTACATCTAATCTAATGAATCAAAACACTTTAGTCTAACAAACTCCATGTGTAAGGGCTAATTCTTTGTCATTCAGTTTTATTTTCACTTAGTGTTAATGAATAGTTGAGTTTAAACCATTTTTTGTGTCATACTAATCAATTTTGGCATGCCTTTCTTAATGGTGTCATTTGCCCTGGCATATACTTCATGTGCCATCTCCCTAATAGTGTATGTCTCATGTATTATGTATTAATCATTGGCATTGGCTCTTTCAAGTCTGTTGTTTAACATTTCACATTCTTAAGAAGCTTTCATTAATAGATGATAAAATAGAGTGGTCTGAATTTTTAAACTGTATAAATGGAATCATATATTTATTCTGTGAAAGGAAGAAATTATGCAAAAACTTGAGCTATTAAGTTATTCTGTGTACCATGCACACTTTTTCCCCCTGAATTAATTTTTTAGAAAGAGGATGTGCGTCTTTTGCAAGTTAAGGATATCTTGTGCCCTTCTCAGAAGGCACCGAGTAAGTTGATCCCCCCCGACTATACAGTCAGCTTCTGCCAGACTTCTGGGAGCTCTGTTGACCCTCAACAAATAGTGTGATGAGGAGATAGGGTTTTGGAGAGAGAGAGAGGAAGGTTACTTGGTGGAGGAAACAAACAAATGGGTGGTCTTTGGGAGTTGTGTGCATAGTTCAAGGCAAACAATCCCTGACATTCGGTCTCTAGGAACTTATTTCTTTTGCAGTGAATTGGGTAAAGATGTGTCTGCATAGATGTCTTTCAAGTGAGAATAGTTTTTTCGCTGCTCCTATGATTCAACATCCCCAAGATGTGAGATTTAGAGGGTTTGGTGGTGTTTAATGACATCCAGAAATATGTCTACATCCCAGAAAAATTAGTGCTGAGGTTCGAGACCTTTACATTAAATACTAGTTCTACCAGGGAGCAATCTCATGATTGGCAAAGATTAAAATCTCCTATTAATAGTGATGCAGTCTTCTGCCATCTCAAGTTGTTTGATGCCTAAATTGCCAAGTTGTTTGATGCCTAAATTGCGCATAAGTTCTTCAATCTTAGAGTAATTTTGGAATAAATAGAACTGTGATAATGCTTTCATTATTCATTGGATTTTTCAATAATATGACATTGTGATTCATGAAATAAATTTCTGTGAAAATTTCATGCTAGCTACCTGAAATATTTTAATAAATATAGTAAGTTAGTGAAAATATTTAATTTTGGTTCATTCAACAGTACTCTAGGGGTTTTGCTCATTTCTAAACCCAGAAATGGGCAATGTGCCTCACAAGGGTGTGCATGGTACACAACTTCATCTGGTATGAAATTCATATTTATAGATGCCAACCAATATTAAACGTCAATGTTTCAAGTTAAAGAAATTCTGCACTTACCTCTTTGATTGGTAAACAATTGCCAATGGGAAAATGTTTTTCTGTCGGATTATATTTCATGGTATATCTGTTTTTCTTTTACAACAGCATCTGACAAACCAGACCTGGGTTTGGAGGAATTGAGCTCTCTCAATGTGAAATCTCGCTTCCGTGTATTCGAAAAAGATGCATCCGAGGAATTAAATGCTAATTTGGAAAAGTCATCCAGTGCTGTGAATGTGAAGAGATCTCCCAGTATACTCAGTAAACTTGCAAGGTTAGTAATATTCATTTATTTACATATGAGTATATAACTATTTATGGGTTTTCCTCAGATAGAAGAAAAATTAAAAAAAAAATGAGGAATTCACATAATGACCAAAATAGAACATTTTTTAAATAAAAAAATGACAGAAAAACAGCAAGGTAGGATGAAAAATTAAGCATTGGAGAGAAAAAATTGAAATAAAAATGAAACGTTTGATTGCAGAACATAAAAAAGAATAGTTTTTCATAGTTTGCAACTTTGCAGAAGCAATGCAATAGGCCAGTGGTATGTGTACAAAATTATATTTAGAATATATAAAAATGTAGGCTGGAAGTAAACATTAAGCCAAAGGTTCAACATCATGAAAAACATCCTAATTCTAAAGGCTATTGTGCTACTTAGTTTCAATTAAGCATGAATAAGCCAAAATTTGATTGTGACTGAAAGTTTTTTCTATGAAATTTCAAAGTTTTAACCTCTTATTAAAATTGTCCTTATTTTCATTGGCATTTTGAATATCCATTCCTAGTAGTAATATCTTTTTCCTGTATTGTAAATTTTACACATTTAATTTGCCATTAAAACATAAAGGGAATGTGTGATCACTGTGTATAACTTCAATAGTGGAAGGATTTAGGAAGGACACTATGGATTTTTTTCAGAGCTGGTGATTTCCACTCTGAGATTTATTGTTTGCTTTCAGGATCAAAATCATGTAGCCAAGTTTCATTCATAGTTGTAACCTTCAGAAGAAAGTCTTTATCTTCCTGTAACATGAACTTCAATTGTGAATAAACCTACCAATGATTATCCTGTAATTAGGGTACCAACAGTTTTGGGACTAACTGCACACAAAGACATATTATATGCAATTTCTCTGTTAATAGTTGTGGGTTGGGCCTAATAAAATTTTCAGTATTTCAGTTGGTGCTCTTTTTTATTTGATGGCCTTCATTTAGAGTTGCAGCAGAAGTATAATTATATAATTAATGAAGCTGGGTCGACCTTGTTTTGAAGTTCATTGTCTCCCTTCTCTAAAAGTTTAAAACCATAATCTAGCTATGCTATAGAGAAGAGACTCTCAGAAGCTTCATTCAGCATTAGATAAGCCTCAGTTTACAATTTTTTCAGTTAATATATAAAATGTTTGATGCTGCACATTGTTTGTAATGTGTTACATTCATCATTGTCATAGGTGGACTAGTGTCATAGGTCATAGTGTCTTTCACTTGAAATTGCTACCACTGGTGCATTATAGTAGTCAAATCAATGAAACTTGTACCAAATATATATTACTTACATAGCTAACAATATAGCATAACACTAAATTTTTGCACTGTAAATCAAATCAGCAAAAGTTACTTGAACAAAACCTGCATTTTAATTTACATTTTTAATCAAAAGTATCAACTTTTTCTGCAGTGATTAATGGTAAACACTTCTTGGTGGAGAATTGTATCAATAATTTGTGCATACAAATTGTTTTGAAATACTTGTTCTCCTACTCTAATGGGCTGGAAACATTTCCTTGTATAAGCTTGAATTTCTACTTATGTTTTGGCTTTTAGCTAAATCATTTAATTCTTATCAAGAATTTTGTGGGAGTGAAAACCTTGATTGAGATTCTGGATTTACACTTGTAAAGGAAATTATATTATGTTCCTTGTGTCTAATAAATGATTGGCAAAATATAACAATTAATAAAAGATGATTATGTTCTACAGAAATTTTTTCCAGTGGCTATTGCTCTTTTTACACTGCTGACACTTTTTTCTTTGGAAACAGGTTCCAGAAGAAGGGCATGGATATTGGTGTGACGGATGATTCCCTTAATGGAGTGCCATATGAACAGTCAGACTCATCATCAGAAGAAGCATCCTCATCAGAGGAGGAGGCAGACGAAGAGGGCGGTGTGGTCAAATCATCAAGGCACAAGAAAAAAGAACGTCCTGTTAGCTTTGGGAAAATGGATGACATGAAAACAAAGTAGGTTGATTCATATTCTACAGTCTCAAAATATCTCACTGCACAGATGCTGAATTTTTTTTATATAACTTACCATGGAATTTCCAAAACAACAGTTATCACACAGAAATTTATTCCTCTAAAGTGTTTGAGAACTGAAAAGAAAATAGATTTCTGAGCTAATTATCTGTCAACCAGTCAGTGATATTTTATCTCGATGAGAAATTTCCTGGCATACTCGTGTAACTAACATTTGTAACTTATTAGCTTTCAATTACACTGAGGTGAGTCTTCTAATGACTTTGTGGAGTTTTAACTGTTTTTAATCCCAAGCAGTGCTAATATATTGTTAACAGGCTTGCTAGCCTAAACTCCCATGCAACCAATATATCAACTGTTTTTAGAGAAACATTGATTTTAAATGATGTTTTTGCAATTTCTATAAGTTTTACATCAAATCCTATATTTTATTCCATATATTGCAAATAATTATCTAATTTTTATTATATTTTTAATTATTTTCATTTATTCAGGGTGTTTATAAATGAAGGTAGGTTTGAACAGTTCCTAACAACTAATTACTTCAACATGTAACTAGAATTTATCAAAAGAACATTTCTTTTTTACTCAACAATATTTATTTCTCCAGTTCTTCATAACTTCTACTTGCCTTCACTCCATGACTGAAAAGCATACTATCTTCCTTTCTCTACCCTGTTTCCCAATGTTCTTTCCTCTATATCATTGCATGCAACACTTTTATCTACCTTTTTCAGATTTCTCCCAGCAACTTCATCTCTTTTCCCATCCTATTTCAAAGATAAGCTTTTGTCATCCTCTCGACTGAAAGATCAGGTTCACATCCATATAGTGCTATGCTTCATATTAAAGATTTACTAATCTTTTCTTCACATATTTACTCAGTGTACATGTCATCAATTCTTCATTTGTATTATTTTGGCCATGAGCCATCTGACTGGAGAGAATGGGAGGTGAAATTACTATCACTTCAAAAGAGAGAAATATAATATGTTGATGTGGTAGAATTATTTCTAGTTTTGTTCAGTAATCACGGCTATTGAAGATGTAAAATTTGAATGAATCTGGTGCTTTTGACCCCTTTCCTTGCTGGCAGGTGGGAGAGCGTGGGTGCTAATGGTGTGCGCAAGACAAGGGAGGAACTGCGGGAGGAGCGCAAGGAGGAGATCCAGAGGCTACGGTCCAGGCTGTTCCAGGTGAGTAGGGAAGAAGTGAAATAGGAGCGAGGCAAAATGCATTCCATTGCCAATAGGCATAACTGTCCTTGAGATTTGGCGAGCAGTGCAGGATACATTTCTTTCAGTATTTTTCAAAGGTTCTTGAGCAAATGATGCACCATCAATTGTTTATATTTATCTGAACCAATTAATCCTTTTCATTGTTGTTTTATGACATCTGCAGCAACACTGATTTTTTGTACACTCATGAAACATTTGTTGCAGTGTACTCATGTAATTATTAGTAATAATAATGATAATTTTTACAGGTGCTTTAATTTTTTTCTTGTTTCACATAATAAACTGTAATTTTTGTATGTTTACTTCTTTAACAAGAATTACTCTTCTTTATATTTGTGAGGCAGTTCATTAAGCATAAGATGCAGGTTCCTTCTATCATATTGCAGGCTTTTATTTTTCCTGATATGCTTTCCTATCTAAAATGTAACTAGAGTTATCAACTGTCTTTTCAATTCCTTCATTATGGGATATCATGACTTTATCCTGCAGTCTTGTATTGATAATTTATGCTAGTTTGTCATTTGCCATCTTTATTTTCCATTAATTTGTCATAGATGTTATAAATTCATTTTTCTTAATAGATTATTCAAGAATTCCACTGTCTACTTTTATTTATGTTCTTGAATTCATCAATAGTTTGACTTCTATTAAGTTTGTATTTTTAATTGTCTCTGTGAATACTTGCAAGTAGCAATGTGAGCATTGCTCATTAATTACTAGTTTACCTATCGATCATTGGAAACAGTTCATATAGTCAATGGCCATGCATCATTTCCTGATTTTTCTGCAACATAATAAAAAAAGAATTTCAAAGTTGGGATTGACTTTGTATATTGCTGATAAAGTACATCCTTCTTCATTAAATTGTATGAAAATGAACTAAAAATGAATATTAAGTATAAGCATTCTTTTAGAATGAAATTTTTAATTTTCTTCTTTTTGCTGTCAATCTTACAATAGGTTGGTACTGATGATGTTTTTTATTACACAACCATTTTTAATTACAAGAAACAGTATTAAAGTGAAATACAATCCTAAAATAAAGATTAGTGAGTTTTTGTCTTGTTATTTTAAGTGATTTTCAGAAGTCACGCTGATCAGAAAAAAAAATATTTTTAGCAGATGAGAGTGACCCTCTGTGACTGCTAATGTTTCAATTATAATGATCTGTCATTAAATTTGTGCCACTTGCTTTTGTGCTTAGGGTAAGCTTGGCAAGACCAAGGAGATGTATGAGCAGGCAGTAATGGAGAGTGAGAAGGGCACGGCTGTTGCAAGCAATGGGGTGAAGAGGCAACCATCAGAGAGGGCAAGGTCCCTCAAGGAGCGCTTTGAGAAGGGCGAGACGGCCGTGGACTTAGTGGAAGATGTCTCAGAAGACATCCGACGGGAAAGGGAGGAGCAGGCCAAGAAGGCCAAGGAGGAGGAGCTGAGCGTCTTTGAAGCTGGTAAGGAAGCCCATGCCAAGTGCCATGCTGTCATATGTATTAGCATGACAAAGTCAAGTTTATGGGGGAGGGGATTAAAGGTGACATTTTCAATCAGTGGTATTGTATTTGTGGAGTGTTAAAGTGGCCTAAATGAGAGAGAGAGAGAGAAATGAGTAGCCCATATGGAAGAATGTGGATTGAATGCAAAACAGATGTGAATTGGGAAGAAGCACCAGTTTGGTCATGTTGATAGGGAGCAGGTGAGGGTCAAATCGCCATCAAACAATTAATGGGAGTGTTGTACAGTAGATGTGTGTTAGTATGTTTCTGAAGGGCTCTGGAATTCTGAGAACATGCATTAACTAAGAGAGATTGCAAGCCTGGGGTTGACCCTTGGATAGATATGGGATGGATGCAACCTTAACACTTTTACATCTCTTAGCCTCACCTAAGGTGCAACCTGACTCCACACCACAACAAAATCCTTATCCAATTCTTGAAATACCTCCTTCACTCCATCCAGCATGCCAATTCCCTCTTTTTGCCCATTCAATACCCTCCCCTCTGCCACATTCCTCAACATTTTGTCACCCATGAAAATGCCCTGCGTTCACACACCCCCTTGCCCTGACCCTGTCCATCAATTTTCTTACCCTTCCCACTGTGCTCAGCACTTATTTGTGAGCTTCCCTTCACTTACCTTGCCCATTCCATCCTTCTCCACACCCGCATAAAAAAGTCTGCAATCTATGCCTATCATCCTGCTTTAATGACCATGTTTCCACTCAATTAAAAACCTCACTCCATATCAAAGTTTTGACTAGTCTTTTCTTAACATCCTTACTTAACGTCCATATGTCCCTACTAGTAGTTTTAGTCATTACTAAGAGAGGTAGCCAAGAGCAGAGGCCATTGTGCCAGAAGGGATCTTGGACCATTTTGGTCCAAAACACCTCTGAGATAGATAAAAACTCTCCCACCTGATCAAGTTAATGAACTCCTATTTTAATATTTAACTAAGTCTACCTCTTTCACAAAAATGGTTTTATAAATTCCCCACTGACTTTAATTCAATCCACTGATAAATATATTTACTTATTTTTCGATCGAAGTTGCTGCTGGGTTGTCTACTTATGAATGTACTAATTTTAAGTTCGATCTTCCACGGAAAACACAAAAGAGGTAACAAAATTGCTGTTAATCACATTTATTTATGTGGGTTGGGACTGGGGACTGAAGGGATAATGGATGTGTCTACAAGGAGATTATGCACTACTGACGGATGTCCCAACAAGTGTTCTCCGCAAATGGTTTTGAGAGAGACCTGAGGGATATTAGAAGTTGATGGAACAAATGGGTATATGTAACAGAAGTTATGGGTACTTGGCAGAGTTGAAAGAATTTATAAGTTCATGGTGATGTGGAAGAAATTGGTAAGAAAGAGTTCTGTAAAATATCCTAAAAAGAGTCTCTTTGCTGTGCTTCCCCAAAGTGGGAGCATCTAGCAGGGTATGTATGTGTGTGTATATGATGTGTGGCCCTACAGTGTTCCATTCCATCATTTGTTTATATTTTAGGCATATCAAAGAAGTCACGCTCACTCTTCCTCGAGTTGGACAAGGCACAGAAGCAGCAAGCCCCACCATCCATTTCCACTCCAACCAAATCTCCGCTTCCCAAGGAGGAAGCGCGGAAAATCAGAGAGGTTGGTGCAGTACTCAAGTGATATTTAGCTTGAAGTATTCCTCATGATTTGAATTCTTTCTCTTTACTTTCCCTTTCCATTACTTTAATCTAAACTTTCATTAAAACAAAATATATGCAACTGTAATAAACAAAATATATTTTGATGTTAATGCTATTGAGTACTGGTGAAGGATTAATTTTTTTACTCTATCAAAAAATTAGATGACATGTGTTCTTTTCCTTCCACAACTTAGGTTAGGTGGTATGGTACAGCAATGTATTTTAGTTATTGCTGTTGTGGGTATAGATATGCATGTATATCCTTAAGGTTCAAATAGTTGAAATTTTCACCGTGAAGTGTTAGTAGGTGAAGAGACAATGAACTGCTATAAATAATTCTTTATTGATTATTTATGTTTTTTGTTCATTTAAACTCTATATTTTCAAATGAAAACAACTTTCAACAATTCTTTCCACAGTATTGCAGAGTTTCAGGGGTGCTTTTGCCATACAAAGGTTCTTACTGCACACAGTACAATGAAAGTTTGATGAGGCTAATTGAATGAGAAGTTTAGCTTCAGTTTCATGTGTTCCATTGCCCAGAAATTGAATCATGACTTAAAATTGAGGCTTTCAGATTGTTGAGGGATCTTTGTTGGGAATAATTACTACCAATAAAATCCAATACAGAATCCACTCAATTACATTGTCAGAACTACTCACAAAATCTAGTCATTACTGGCACCTTTAATTTGAAATTGTGCCAGTGGCCAGGTGTAGATTCAAGGGGTGTAACTGCTGTTTTCATAATGGAAAATGGTTGAGACCTTTTCTGTATTCACAATTGAAAAGAAATGTGTGATTAACTATTAGAGAAAGATGTAAGTAACAAAGTAAAGACCATCTTTACCAAACTATAGGAATTCACATTTGTCCTGGTTTTAAATGATTTTCAGTTAAGTCAAGAAAATAATTTTAGGAAAGTAATTTTTGCCATGAAAAAAATGAAGAAATGAGCTGTACATGTTTATATACTCAGATTTACCAATACTCAGATATACCAAAGTTAATCTGGCAACTGCTGGCTATCTTTAAAAAGAGTTTTCCCAGTTTCCAATATATCCTAATTGAAGTTTAGTAACTGGATACCTATTAAATATATGCTTTTTCAAATAATCTGTACAAAAGAAAGTTACTAAAAATATACATTTATTATAAAACAGAAATTACATGTATAAACTAGGAAGAGTTACTTGGGTTTATAACTGAACAGTAGTGTTGGTCAGGACCTTTTATCTTCAGGGTGGAGTATACTAGAGCCAGGAGCTTATGCATTTGGGCTCTAGGCTTTGGGATCAAGTGAACTCACGATTTATGAAAGGTTGACTACTGATTAGGCATGTTTCTGCTCCCCCTTTGTGCTCTTCAGCATTGGTTTCCATGATTTACTCCATTGGAACTTGTCTCAGTAGAAATTTTTTTCTCTCCAATTTCTGTCATGATATTATCCCATCAGTCATTTGCATGACAGAGTCAATTGATGCTTTCAGATTTCGATTTTGTGTTCTTGAGGTAAAGTCCAATCAATGCAGGTTTTTTGGAAATCACTAGCAGCACAAGGAAAGGAACAACTGACCCTCTTCATTACCCCGTTCATGTGTTAATGGTACACATCAACCGGGCTTAGTATTATTTCGTGAGCTCCTCCCTCACCCAGCAAACCTCCCTTTAGGCTATTTACTGTGATAATTCATTTTGATAATTAAACCTTACGGGAAGGCATTTTCTTATTGAAACTAATTATTTTCTCAAATGGTTGTTGTTAACTTGGCTTCAGTAAGGCTGCTTGAATTAAGATGCAGATAGGGCTAAGAATCATATTTTGGACAATTTATCATTTGAAATTCTGAAATTAATAATTAAATGATAAAATTGAACTGATTTATGTGAGTGCTACTTTAATAATTACCAAAATGTGATAAATATATTTTGATCGAAAGTCAGAATGGGCTCTTCTCAGTGGCACTTGAATAGCTAATAATTATTAAGTAATTATGATGTATATTTTAATTTAAACATACTAGGAATGTAGCTACAGTCGTGAATCAATGTAAACACAAAATACCGCATTTTGTGTTTACATGATGTATATTGTTATAAAAAATTTGGCATAATCAAACTTAAGTTATGATTAATTATAAATCGATTAATATCAGCTGTGGTCAATTCACTTTTTTGAAGAGTCAAAAAACTGTGTTTAGTTTTCTGTAAAATGGATTTTTGGTTATTATATCACTTTCATGTAGCCAAAAAGTCATTGCTTTCTCCAAATTAATAGTATTTTCAATTGTGTTAGGGTGATTTTCCCCTAGATTTCCTTTAGGAATGAAGACTTAAAAGCCCTCACAAAGTGTTGTAGTGTAGTGTCAAGTTATCCACTTGACACTACACAAACTCAGGTAACTCATACACTCTAAAGGCAAAAATATGTAGCAATTTAATTATGGTTTCCAGACATTATAATAGCAAATGGATATTTGAAAGGAATACCTATGAATAAATCTCAGAAATATTAACAAAATAGTGGATTAGTTTCTTTCTGACTGTTCAAGTTTTAAATTTATCACCACAATGAAAATAAATGGTTTTACCTGAAATTTTCTGGAAATGGGCTACATGGTAACTTTTATCATTTAACAAAAGCTATTAAATTGATTTATTATTGTGTTTTGTGAACTTGAAAAGAATGCATAAACTTGGGCCCAAGGGTGAGATTTTTCAAAATCACCCTCTACGTTACAGTGTTCAAGGAGTGGATGTTTGTTATGAACAAGTGGAAAATAGTTGAAAAGATGTAAAAATTTTATCCTCTCATGTAAAATAGTAATATTGAAATGGAATGACTAATTATTACAGTCCCTTGGCACTTATCAAAACACATGGAGAGACAAATTAATTCAATATAAAAATCAGTGTGTAAAAATGATAGAGGCGTAATAATGCCAAATGCTGTCAAATACTGGTTTTATACACTTTGCAAACTGTCTTTGGGAAAGCTTGAGGGGTCTTATTTTCAAAAGAAAATTACCTTCAGTCAGTTTCTCTCCAATGAAGGACTTCAGTATCTGTTCTTGGGTGAGAGAAGCAACTCTCTCTTGGTGCTGTTATACATTGCAAGGCACTTATTATATTTCCTGATCTGTCAAATTTTTTTTTCATTTTGTGCATAAGCATTTGCAAAATCTTGATAATAACAAGCATATTTCTTCATAAATGGCATAGCCACAATATATACATGCAACAGATGTATAGGTACTCTATGAGATCATTTCTGAGTCTTGATTGCATAGAACATCTAGAGATTCATTCCATGCAAATCTTTTAAAAATCATTTTGATCTATGGAGCCCATAGCTTGTAACCTGTATGTGATGAATACATCTTTTGGTCCCTTGTTTCTTATGCTTTCATGATGGGAAAAACCTATTTGATTTAATGCTTTATAAGAGCATGGATTTATTTGATTGGAATGGCCTTGTGTGATAAAATTTAGAACAGCAATTAGAATTTTACTCATAAAGGAGGTGTTAATCTGTAACATGGTCACAGGTGATGACAAGACAGGTATCAGATGATGTCGTCCGAGCCAGCGACCGCATAGAAGATGTCCAAGTTGAGACGGCTGACATCTGCAACAAATTCAAATTCTTTGAGACGTACCAAGATGCTCCCCGCAAGAAGAAACCATTTCGCATCACTCCTCCCCGTGAGGGTCAGGTCAAGGTTAGGTCACAAACTCTTGAAGATCCCTCCCCATGCTGCATTCCAAACACCCTCCTTCCATCAGTAACTCTCTAACAATACCCTCCACTACAGTCACATGGGCATGGTGTCAGAATGGACCTAAAACACTAATGGTTTTATGCTCTTTAACTTCAAAAACCAAAGCTACGGTGAATTTCAGTGGGACATATTGTGTCTTACTACTTGTGTGCTGTTTTTTGCTAACTGGATCCAACTAGAAAATACCTTATTTTCCTATGCTTAAGATTAAAACATGCCTTAATTTCAGCTGGATCTGAAGTACATGAATCAGAGACTTGAGTTTGCAATGGCATATATTCTAACTTATCATTAGTGGCATTGTTCAGCACATTCTAATAGGCTCAGTCTGGAGGTCGTTGGCATTTGTGTTATGGAGCCACTGTATCTTGAAGCAAAAAGATTGTTGTTTCTTGGCTAATTATGTGTGGACTGGAAACGTGTCTAGTGTCTAACCATATGTGTCCTAAGAGATGAAAGCATTAGCATTTAAAAAATAAAGGTTTATGTATATTTGTGATTCTCAAGATGTTATATAGTGTTGTGAATTTTTCATTTATATAACATAACAAAATAATTGTGTTGGCTGTTACTGACTTTCAAACAAACTCATTTTCATGATGCAGCTGATGAGAAAACTTTTACTAATGTTTGTAAATAGTTTAATACTGTCATTCAGTTTTACTGACAATGGGTAAGTTGGGTCATTTGGTCCACTTTCAACTAATACTTTTGGCATTGGTGAGGACATGTCTGGTGTGTTCTGCATTATTATTCTACGATATATAAATTGTCTAAATAGTGGTGCATCCAGCAAAAGGAAATTTATCAGCCAGAGCACTAATCATCAATTTTTGACCAGATTACATTTCTTGTTCCACTTGATGAATGATTTGATTGGCCTGGTTACTGGGCCTCCCACTTTACACTTCATCGTCCACATTTGTGCAGTCATTTTTGAAGTCTCAACAACATTGTGTAACCTTTCCTTCACTCATTACTGTAGGCAAATAAACTAGGCACAACTTCTGATGAATTTTGGCAGCTGATGATACTTGAGCACACTAAAATCGAATCACAGCATGAGTGTTGCAGCTGGTGGGAGCAACAATTTTTATAGACATTTTTACCAGCATACATCAATGGACAAATGAATATTGAATCAAAACAATAACTTCAGTGGCTTCAGAAACAATTGATAGATGCACGTGTACAACTTTGTTGCGACCCGCCAATAATTATATTTGGGAAAACAGCGCTTCCTTTTCAAATATGCCACCTAGTTTGGCCCACACAAGCAACTGTTTACCCTGCTTCAATTGTGTTTGTTATTTATGTTGTTTTGACGATAACAAAGTGTATGTGTTTCTGATTTAGCTGTAAAATTATTTGGAAAATGTTTATTGAATGCTCATGGTTAGCACTACGCAGTGTATAATGTAGATTGAGGTTATCTGTACAGAATGTTCAGGAGTAGGGGAAGTAAAACCTTAACTTATTGGATTGTAGATTTTCGCGACATTCAGATGAATGACTCTTCATCCTCGGGATGTCACCGCGTAGGTTGTTTTTCTGACAACAGCTTTGCCCATGTTTCAACGAGCATCTTCACTTTGACCTGAAGATGCTCATTGAAATATGGGTGAAACTGTTGTCAGAAAAACAACCTACGCGGTGACATCCCGAGAATGGAGAGTCATTCAAAACCTTGTTTTCTGTGAGAGTGGATCAAGATGATTAGAATTGGGTTTGGGCAGCTCAAAGTATGTACAAATATATATGCATGTACATATTTCTACCATTGACTTTTCAGTATAGTGGTGTGGCAAGATGGCAAATATCACTGGACAATCAGGTAGTTTTAAAATTAAATCAATAAAGTGATTTTATTTTAACCATATGCATTGTTTCATGAGGGCGAAAGGGGCATAATCATGGAAATGATGAAGAAAAAACAACAATTGCCTAGAAGATTTTTGTGAGACATTTACAATATATCACATCGATTATCTTGCAAAATTGGTGCTCTGCTGAAGTTTCCTTCAAGAAGAAAGCATTTGGTGTAGTTAATTTTGCCAGAAACATTGAAAGGAGTCCTACAAATCCATTTTCACTTTTTTATTCTTCTTATTCATTAGCCATCAATCATAAAAATGCTGCCAATGTAAATGAGGTACTTATGTCTTGTGTGTGTGTGTGTTTTTGTATAATTTAGAAAATTAGAACTAATGTCTCTTGTGTTTTACAATTACATTTTATTTGAATGGTTTGAATATTTTAAATTTGAGATCCAAAATGTATGATTGGCGTATGACTCTCTCTCTTTTGAGTTTTTGTTTCTTCGAAATTATTTACCAGAAACATTTCATAGAAGAAATGGAATTTGTAAACTTGCTTCCTTGTAACTCCCCAATATATTCATTAATTAATGTAATTACAATACAGTACAGTGGTTGTTAGTTCTGACATGTATTCTGAAATATTATTATTTATAAGAATATTAATTGTCATGACTGCATGGTGATAACAGAGAAAACTGAAGTGGTCATCAGCCGATAGCCATGCTGCAAACTTTCGTTTTATTTTGTCCTTTCAGATTAGTATTATTACTATACATGGCACATAATGCCTGAATCTTGTACATGAATTGGGAATTATCCATTCCTCATCATGCATATAAATCAATAGAAATATTAGATTATGGAATGGTTGTGTGAGAATGTGAATGAATGAAAGTCCTTACACCTCTTTTATTCTCTAAAGTGCATGTTCACACTCTTTTTGTGGCTAGGTTGGCTCTCCAGAGAGGGAAGTGTACCGTGATCCCAATGTGGTCCGCTGTGAGGATCGTGCTGAGGATGAGTCAGAGGTCGTGGTGAAGTCACATACAACCACGAAGATGCTGTCACTTTTCCGCCAAATGGAAGAGAATGCAAACAAGGATGAGGTGCCTGAAGGTCAGCACCATTAGAGTATGAGAGTGGCACCTTGTGTGTCCATGAGAGGTGTTATATTTAAAAATGTAGTTATTGGGCCATTTGAGACTCCATCTGGAAAACACTCCAGCCATGAAGTATGGGTAGCATTTAAGGGTTGTGAAGGTGGTGGGTAATCATGGTGTGATTTATTTGGTGGAGTATAATTTACAGTGAAATTTCTAATTTTATTTGTTGGAATGCACATATTTCCACCCTTCCACAATATTATTTTTATGATCTCATCAACTTCCCTGTGAGCCCTATATGTGTGAAACCCATTACACTCATCGTTTCATTTTCAATCTCCCTAATGTTTAAGCCTTCGATTTTCCCAGTACATTCAGTCTCCTAGATTAATTTAGCAAGTGCCTTCAAGCTACTCAGAGAATTTTGATGCCATTTTTTGTGATCATACATGTCAATTATTTCAAAAAGATGCCTTCAGTGGCAAGGATACATGGTATGTCTGGTGGCAGTAATGTGTACATTTGGACAAACAATTTGTAAATGGCATAGTTTATGAAGTGCTGTCGGCAGGAGAAATTTGAATTCATTTAACAATAATAACTCTATGGTCTGGATCTTTGGTTAGCACAAGTAGAGGAGAAAAGAAAGTGTTCTGATGTTTGGTCAAGATATTTCATTAAGTTTAAGGGATCCTTTGGGCAAGTTTCTTATGTAATGTCATAATAGTGGAGCCTAAAATAATTTTGTAATTTAATATGATAAAATTAGAAAAGAAACATGAATGACATTTTATGCTCATTCATGCCAAGCTTGTTGGCCTCATGTCTTTACCATACAGTTCTTCTCTATATTCCTTCCATCTCTCTTGGATCTTTCCTATTTCAATTAGTATGTTCCCTGACTTATCTCTAATTCAACACACATGCCCTTCTTACTTCCTGACAGTGTTTTAAACCTCCTGTGTAGCACACTTTCCATATCCTCGCACCTCGCCTTTTTCTCTATTTGTTACCCACCTCAGTTTATTACTCAATGCTTGATACTTCCTTTTATGTAACTCTGAAATTCTTCCATTTTCTTCTCTCATTAATCTTTCTAATCATCTAGTCTGTAATGCAATGGTTTCCTTGTCCTTTTCATATTAGCAGTTTCTATATATAGTATGTAATGCACAAATACATACATATGCATTTGTGCATGTGTGTGTGCGAGCAGCACCAGTGATACAAAGTGGCAGTGGGTATGCTTTCATAGAGAAGTGGTTCATGTGTGCCTCTCTCTGGCTCACAGGTCCCAAACCACTCAAGAGGTTCACCCCGCCCCCAGACTACACAAAGGACTCAGAGTCGGAGGATGACGATGAGGAGGAGGAGGAAGAGGAGGAGGACGAGGAGGAGGAAGAGGAGGAGATGGGGGGTGGAGGAGGACAGGGAGATGGCAGCCAGGACCCCAACCTCGTGCGAGCCTCGGACAAGGTGGAAGACGAATTCCTCAAGCAGGTGAGAGACGGAGCTGATTTGGGGCTCGGGTTTCATCTACATCTACTTAATACCCCGTAAGTTGCTGCAAGGGCATGTGGCATAGGGTGTTAGGGAACCACCCATAATTTTGAAAAAAAAGATGCATGTAAAAGCCACAAATGTATACAGTCCACAAACAAAACATGGTATTACATTCATGCAAAAACCCTTACACCCCACAAACATGCGAACACACAAACTACCAAGTAACATACACATGCACCTACAGATACATGTAATAACTTTGCAATGTTTAATTTTGTTCCGATTTGCAAATTAAATGTTTTTGATATTTCTAAAGTGACTGGTTTCTTACTATATTGATTCCCGATTGTTCTGTGAAAGAATGAGTATTTGAATCTATCTCCCTTATTTTATCTTTTGGTCTGATCTACCTAAGTAGTGTGCGGCCATTACAATTCCTTTAGTGTCATCATTAAACTCGTTGGTTCTGAATTTTTCTATAAGTTAGTTCACAGTATTTTTCTGTCTTGCTTGTTCTCTTCGTATTTCAAGTGGCTCCCAGCCTAAATCCCCTATGAGACCTGTCACACTTGTGTTCTTATTATAACTTTTATTATTATTATATTTATTATTATAATTTTTAACGAATCTGGTGGATTTTCTCTGGACTTTTTCTCCCAAGGATCCCAAATACTTGCAGCATATTCCAAATGTGGTCTACCTAGGGCAAAATAACACCTCTCTTTAAGGGTTGTGTGCTATTAGGGGTTCTCGATTAAAGGAGAGCATTTTGCTACTGTTGCTTACGGTTAGGATTTAATGTCCATTGAATACAAATTAAAAGGAGATATATAAATTTTTAGGATTAGGATTGACTAAATGGTGCCAGGATTGTCCAAAACTTTAATATGCATTTATTAAATTTTTAATATGCATTATTTATTAGATGTGTCTCTGATTAGGTTTTTTCTATTTTTGATGTTTAAGGACTATCTAAATTCTGCCCTTATGTTCAAATTTGTTTTTAATTTCTAATGATTTATTTAAATCGTGGGTCGCGGTGGTCTAGTGGGTAGAACGTTGGACTACTGACCGGAGGGTCCCGGGTTCGATTCCCGGACAAGGCACTTTGGGCACCTGCAGCTCCACCCAAGCTAGTTGATTTTTCGGGTACCAGATCTTCCTGGGAAACCATAACCGGCACAGGGAAAGGAACTGGCCCCCCTACCCTGATGTGTGAATATTCATACGCTGTCGGGCTTGGTACATGGGTCAGCTCTACCATCACCTACTAAACGGACCTCCAGGTTGATTACTGTGTTTATGGTTTATTTAAATCATCAATCCATTGTGCTTAATTTTTTTTTTGGTGGCTACAATTCTATGTCATGGAGAGCTAGATAAAATGTTCAGTGTTTTAAAACAGTAATATGCAATAAATACTTTTGATATAATGTCTAAATTCTGAAGTGCAGTAGTCCCATGGATAGACCTCTGAGCTACTGACTGGAGGACATGGGTTCAATTCCAGTCAATGCCACAGGGCACCCTCAGCTTCCACCTATTTATGTGGTAACTAACCACCAAGGCTAGGGTGTGAAGAAATCCAAAGGAGACAAGAAATAAGAATTCGAATTTCTGAAATCTTTACACTCAATCAAAGCCCTTTGATCATATGTAAATAATTATTCAAATTACTTTTAATTACTGTTAGCCATTTAAAGATATTTTAAATGTGTAAAAGTCTGCTGCTGTTTTTACAAGGCTCATATTCTGAATCCCAGATTGAAGTTGACCTCTATTTATCTTTCATAGCAACTGACCAAAAATATTATCTACTTAAAATCAGCCAGTTTATCACAGAATCCGATGAAAATCAAAGTGCAGTCTTGTGTGTGTCGTGTGAAAAAATACAAACAGTATAATCATATTGTCCTTGCTTTTCAAAGCTTCCAATATCTTTATCATTCTGTTTTTGTGCAGGCCCTGTCACAAAATGCTGCCCGTGCCAAATCCTTGAAGGCAAAGTTTGAGCGCTGGGAGGCGGATATGGAGAGGAAAGGGGAGAGTGCCAATGGTATGATTGGGGATGATGAGACACCAAGTGTGGACACAACCCGCAATCTCAGGGCACGGTTTGAGTCAATGCAGAGTGAGGCCAATGGCACGGCTGCCACAGAGAGGCAACACCGCCCACGGGTCAACAGATTTGTGGTAAGTCTTCATGCTCAATGGTTTCTTGTCCTGGAGCAGAATGACACTCTCTGCCCAGGTAGCACATGAGGTTTCGTATCCAGATATGAGGGGAAGTACATAGGCCCACAATGAGTGTTTACAAAAAGCTTTTTGTAATATATATGGTTTTGATTCCCCTAACCAAAGGAAGAGCATATATAAAGTTGAAGTATGCATATGGTCATCAGTACACGTACTGATTCATAAAATCCTTTTATTTTTTGTATGGGCTATATAGTAAATCATTATCACATCCCATACAATTTCTCATTTTTCAGACATATGTAGAACCCAGTATTTTATGTGATTACATTTTCAATTTTCCTGCTTTTTGCATCCCTATGTGCTGGATTTAAAAAAAATCACGCTTCTAAAACAGTTACTCATGTACATCAACCTTCATAAAAAACTATTTTGACTTTGTTTCATACATACTATATACACCTTAAAAAGATGGGAGAAATCAACATTGAGAATGGCTTTAGGGAAGAATGGATATGGCAGCTACTAGTGACAGAAAAGTGAACTACTTTAACTCATAATCTCAGTCTACCAGGAAAAGGTCCATGCTATGACATGTTGTTAATATTATGACATTTGTTGCATTATTCGACTAGGAGTTAGGTAATTAATGCAGTGTAATAATGAAGGAGGGAGACTATTCATATTCCACATAATTTGAGCATATTGTAATCTTTGTTAAAGGCTACAATCAAAATATAATGCAAATTGTGCTACCTGGGTGGGTATAATTTAGTATGGGCCCAGTGAAGATGATAAATGAATTACTGGGTGCAGAAGTTTTTCTTTCTTCGTAAATTAGATTTGTGATACTTTAAGATTGTTTAAGAAAATTACTTTTATTCCACTTAATTGATGAAGTATCTTCCATATTCAAAGTGATATTTAAAAATTTTCCTAGATGCATAATTATACTTTTTTTTCCAAAGCATCAATTCATTTTATATGAACGTAGTCACAGGCGTCAAGTTAAGTATCTGAAGTCAAATGTTCATATCAAATTCTATAATTAACTACTAACTTGTCGGAAAATTTTATTTTTAATTTATTTGGTGACTATTATTCAAGATAAATTACCATTAGTGGCAAGGTTGACTGAATCATATTATGGCTTTTGAAAGAGCTTATTATAGATGACTATATAAATGCTCTGTTAATTTTATACAAAATGTTACCTTTGCATGCTTTGATACATATTTGTTTGCATTTGATTTCTATTTGTATTATGAGGAAGTTGAATGTTGCCAATATTTTCACTTGTATCTTATTGTTAGAATACAGTGTTTTTTCCTTATTTTTCTATAAACTTCTGAATTAACTGGTTTATGTTCATGAATAACACTGAAACAAACGTGTAGAACATCCTTTCCTTTTTTCTTCGGTATTAATTAAATTTGATAAGCATGAATTATGACCCAAAGTATTGCTCTGTAGTCTTCAGGTTGCTCTGTTGGTGTGATTTTTATTCTTATGCTAGAGTTGTATGTGTATTGGTATCCTGTGGATACTAGTTGTGCATGATAGAATGTGAACATATATTTCAGTTTTGCACACTGCACCTGATGTATTCTTGAAACATGTCTAGGTCATAAGAGTTATTGTTTTTGTCACATACTAATTTATTCTAATATTTGCCTCTTTGAAAATAGCTTGTATCCATTTCACTGATTATTCATATGAAGTATGTCGAGATTTTTTTTATGTACACAGAAGCTTTTTAACACCTAATGGGCATGTTGAAGTTACATTGACTGGATTGTCATCAGGGCCTTAGAAGACTCCATTGCTTAATTTGAAAAGTATTACTACAATTAAGTGATTGAGAGAGTTATGTTTGGATGCCATAATATTACTGAATCATGTATTCAATATGCTTCTTTTTGTACTGATATAATTTATAAGGTCTAAATACGTTTTGACTTAGCAAATGCTTGGAATTTATTCTTTGCTGGTTGAAGCTGAAAAAAATGTTCATGGTGAGATTTGGGCATTATCTTCTTAAGCAATTGCTTTGGTAAAATTCATATGGTGTTAGATTGTTACATTTTTTGTATTTATTGGCATATTACTATTGTATCTATGTGAAATTGATCAATGGAATCCAGTGTTTAGTTCTGGTCTCTGTCTGGTCTGTTTGTCCAAAAAATCAGACCCATTTTCATCATATTCTGGGTTTTATTGCTTAAAAGTTTTTACCCTAAAAGTATTGTTATTCATGCTGGGAGTAGGGGGTGCAGCAAATATCCTGGAGTCTCAGCTGTTGAAGAGGAATTGCGAATGTTTGGTTGACAGATTTGGATCAGAACTTTGGTTATATTGTTACTCTTAATGTGACAAAATATCAAAATTGTCTCTCTGCAAGAATGCTTTTCTTAAGAGTTAAACTACACAGTAATATTGTCGAGAATGCCACAAAAATACATACTCATCTGAAAGGAAGATGGCATCCAATTAAAGACCTAAAAGACTCACTCAGTTGGAGACCCAGTTGAAGACATTCTCAAAAGGCATGTTTACAAAAAAATCTTTGCCATCAGTATACCAATATATCAATTAGAGGGTGACTAAAAAATTAATTTGTTTTGATGCCTTCATATTTTCTCTTTTTATTACCAAAAATCTTGCTGTCCTGTCTTATTGTGAACGATCAAATTGTCCCCTTAGAGTCCCAACTTGGCCCCATGAAACATTTTTTGTTTCCCCGACGAAAGAGAAAGGAAAGCATTGGTAGACTGTGGAAAATATCTAAAAGCATGTTACAACGTTCCTGAGAGATATTCCCATCGAGTAGTTTTAGGGTGCCTTCCAGGCATGGCTAACAAGTCTCTGCAAGTATACTGATGTGGGGGAGAGTATTTTGAAGAATTTTAAGCATTTGAGCGATCAATAAATCTATTTTTACCAGGGAAATAAATAAAATAATGTGGATTTCTTTCAGAAAAGACTATGTACAAGGGTAGTCCCAGAAGTACCCGACCCGACAAAGAAAAAACAGAAATGTACTTATTTTTCAACATAATCTCCTTTCAGCTCTATACACTTTTCCCAGCGATGTTCAATTAGTTTTTGAACCTTTTTTTATAATAACAACTGTCTTGATCCTCAATAGGCATTAACTGCCGACATCACTTTTCATGGTTGGAAAATCTTTGACCAACGAGCCTTTCTTTCAAATTCTTAGCCAAATGCATTTTGCTTCATTTTTTCGCTCAAACGTTGCAATAAGTTTGCATAATACTCATGTTGATAGTTTTTCCTTTTTCAAGACAGCCAATGAAAATTATCCCACGTGCATCCCAAAAAACCGAGCCATAACCTTGCCTGCAGATGAAAGTCTTTGCCTTCTTTAGAGCTGGTTCTCCCTTTTGAATCCATTGTTTTGATTGCTCTTTTGTCTTGGGTTAGAAGCAATGGACCCATGTTTCATCCATGGCTATGAAACAGCTCAAAAATTCTGCTTTGTTGCTGTGAAACTTTGCTAAGCACCCAAGGAAACATCTTCAGGACACTGGTTTTGCTCAAGTGTGAGCAAACGCAGCACCCATCTTGCACACAGCTTTCTTATGCCCAAATATTCAGTTAATATGCAACATACCACACTTTTTGAAATGCCTACTATGTCTAATAGCTCGCACACTTTGTCAACAATCATCCAGCATCACTTTGTAGATTCTCATCACCGTTTCTGGAGTTGTCACATCATTTGGTCTACCAATACAATGCTCATCTTGATGGCTCGTTCAGCCTTGTTTAAACTCTATTACCCAATATTTTACTGTTGTTAACAAAGGAGCAGACTCACTCAGATTAGAATCCAGTGGAAAAGTAAAGTGGTTTGATTATTAAAAGTCAGTTCAACTTAAATATTGGTTGGGTTGAGGCCTTTCAAATAAACGTATTGTCACATTGCAATGGCCAATTTTCTCCTTTTTCACAAATTCACTGAAAACGTTCACTGTTGATGGCTGCCAAACAAATACTAAACAAGTAAGACTAAACATCTTCATGCTTGAAACATATGCTTTATAGATTGCGTACTTTCTAATCTGGTGATTTTTCAAACAACTACCGCCATCTCTAGGTCAGGCCGGGTACTTATGGGGCCAATATGTTTTGACATGTACATCAAGGGCCAAATTAGAGGAATGTGATTGCATCAGTTCAGTGGGGTCCATAGGTTTTCATCTCCAGGAATGAGATAGTATTTCAAATAGTGGAGTGGAGTTTCTTGCAGTGGAGTGCTGTTCAGTATATTGTGATCATAAATTTTTATGTACCTAATTAATTGTACAAATATTTGCTTTATCTTATATTGTTAGGTGCAACAGATACGTTTACTACACTCATAAAGGTTTAACGTATATGTGATAATAGTTTCATAGATTTTGCTCTAGTATTGTATCAGCGGCAGCTGTTGCTAATTGAAATATCTTCATTTCACCTATCCCTGCTTCTGATGTTTTAAATCTCTTTCCTCAAAGATGTTTCTTCACATTTGGAAAAAGGCATGGAGCTAGGTCTGGAATACAGGAAGGATCAGGAATACCCTTCATATTGATTTTGAGATATTCAGCAATAGCATTTGCACTTTGTGTCTGTACTTTTTTCTGGTTCAGTTTCCAGCTTATTGCTTTGAACTATGTACCTTATTGTAATTGATATGTCCTTTGGAACCTGTCTGACTTGGGAATCACATTCAATCCATCAGGTGGAGTTCAATTCTCCCCATCTGTGTAACTCCTCATAGTGCAAATTATATAATCTTTCTTTCGAATTGGAGTGGCAATTCTTGTGCTATTTTTGTTCTGGTATATGTGCAGAGACAATTTCTCCTCTTGAATCCTCACACCATAACATTGTCCCAAAAAAATTGGCATAACACATAACCATTACTGATTTCTTTGCTTCAATTATGGTTCTTACTTTTTTAAAATTATTTCTTAGTTAAAACAGTAATCCTGTTCTTCTTGTGTTTTATTCAGTTCTTAATAGATGAGCTGATACCATTTAGGAGCACATGAACAAATTTTTATCACCCATATCAGCAGTAACTAAATCAATTTTCTGCTTCGTGCCTTCTTATATTATCTTCTCAGTTGGAGGTGGACCAAAATACCTTCCAGCTGCCCTGTTTCCATGTTCTGAAGCCTACTTCACCACTTCATGTTGACATGTGATACTGTTTGACAATCTTCTCTCTTTTGATCCCATGTGATTATTCAAAGTTTAACTTTTTATATAACACTTATGTGTTTAAAATCAGGTGTGCGCATAAATAAAAAGGAATGTATTTCACATTGAACGACACTATCACACTACATATGGTTAAGTGCCTGTAGACTGAGTTTATCATGAGAGTACATAATAAAGCTCTGTTGCTTACCACCAGCCCAAAAAATTGTTATTATCAACATTTGTAATGAAGAAAACCATTTTCTATGCCTAATGAGAGAAAAAATACTTAATAGAAAGCATTTTTCTTGTTGTATTGGTGTTGCAATATATAGGACAAATTCATATCTGTATACCCTTGGCCCATATGATGCAGCCTTGTTTTAGAGCATATTTTGGACTGAGAAAAAAGTACGTATTTCCTGGTAAATACAATAGTTTCATCTGTCAGTTTATTATTAAACTGTTTGATCTTTCTTCTACTTAGTCAATGTTTGCTTTAATAACAGAGACAGACTATTACAATTTTCCCCTTAATAAATCTTTGTTAAGAGGAAAATTGTCTTTGTTTCTGTTATTATGGAACAATTTTACCACATCACGCTTAAATCTATAATTTGTGTGTGCTTTCTTCAAAAACCTTCCATCTTTCCTAATCCCTGAACCTTTCTTCGCCCTCCACTAAATCTCTGGAAACCATTCACTCTTCTGCATATATCCATTTTGATTCACCTATGTACTTGACTTCACCACAATACTCCACACAAAACTCTAGGCAAACCTCTTTCTCGGCTCAATTTGAATTCTTCCAGCTGTCAGTGGTCCTTTGACCCTTCCAAAATCTTCCAAGATATGTAAACTGATCCATCTGCTCTAGTTTTTGCCTCCCATTTTTAGCTTAGCTTTCCTATTTCTAGAAAACTGCGTAACTTTTGTTTTATTTCATTTATTCTCATCCTGTTCCTATTGCACTGACTTTTCAATGCACTCAGCAGAGTTTGCAACCCCTTTGCTGGCTGGCAAACTAAAGTTTGATCATCTGCAAACCTGACTGATTCTATGAATTCCCCACTCACGAGAGTAAGATATAAAAAGATAATAATGTTGGAATATTAATATTCAAGAATAAACTTATTTCTCAAGTTATCTGAATGACAGTTTTGTGAATTTCCTGATCCCAGTTTCTTAAAATAAATTTAGGGCTGACAGGCACATGGATTTATTTGCAATTTTGATTTATGGTGAACCTTAACTGCAGTCATTATGCATGCCGTTTTAATTGGTGTTATTGTGTGCTTGCATCTATAGTTGTGTCAGAGTTGAGTAGACATGCATGCCTCATCCCAATTTTAATGTTTGAGTCTGCTTTTTTATAAGGTGAAGGGGAAAAGTGTTCTAACTGAGGGAATTTCATGTTTTGTTCTCTCTTTCAATCCCATACACCAACCGAAACAGTGATTTCGGACAACCTCGACCCAGTGGAGACTGGTAGCTAAAGCTGGGAGTTGAAGATGTTGAGGAGAAGTGAGCTAACTAAAGCTGAGTCGAAGGCACTTGCCATACTTTGAACATATTGTGATTGGAAATGACAAGAGGGAGTGGATAGAAAATGTGATCCGAAATATATTGATAATATTGTTTTTGATTTTGTGGAATGTTATTATGTGCATACATATAGTATTTAATATTAAATTTGTATGATATATATGGTATGAGCATCATTTAAAAAAGAAAAATACTGAGAAATGATGGATAACTTTCTTTAAGAAAGCTATGCAGAAGCAAGGTCTGTGGAATTATGTTTATTTATTTCATCTCAGTGAGTAGTTTTAAGAGTAAAGTTATCACCTACACTGTGGTGGATTATGTTTCTACAAACTGCTCAATTTTTGGACCCACTTTCTGGTCATTGAAGTGTTGGCACATTGTGTGAGGGCATAAGATTTTCGCTTGGGTCTGCTTGATTAAGTTGCTTGCTGCTGTTTCTTCTTGTATTTTTTCTGTATGTTATGTGCAAAGAATTGTCATTCTCATGTACAGTTAAAGCTTAAAGCGGAGAAACCTATCCTCTGTATAAAAAATTAGATTTTGTTCATTTTGAATTAAAAAAGTAGCGGATTTCTATTTCAACATCAAAATATTTAATATGTAGTTTTTGTTGAACTTGTTGAATGTTGATTTTTTACAATAGCTCACTAAGGGTTTAATTTAAAATTTTATTATCTGTTCAACCCATATGATTTCTCTGTATTGAAACTCGAAATTGTTCTCTTAGTCTTTCATACTTAAAACTTCTTTGATGTTTTGTCTTGTGTTTCACGTTGCTCTTTGTAAATTGCATCTGGGTTAAAAAATATCCAGCTTGTATTTTATGCCTTCATAATAGATTAATTGTATTTTTTGGAGTATCTGATCAGTTTAATGAAACTTGTGCAATACTGATTACCTAAAGCTCTTTGGTGTAGTGTCTTTGTTTCAGGAAAATATTTTCCAACTACTGTTATTTTTATGGTGATGAAATTTCCCTGGAACAAATAATAATTTCAGAAAAAAGCCTTTTTATATTTGCATTGAAGGCCTTTTAACTGTCTTCCTAATTAAATAAATTGAAATGAATCTCTTTTTGATACATTCAATTGTCAATTTATAGGTGACCACCATTTTGATTCTTGGAGCATTTGCATTTAATTGAAAATTTTTGCAAATGTCCATTTAAGCAGTTGTTTGCATTTTTGTGATCACATCACAAAAATCCCCGGTTGGAATATCAAATCAATGAAGAAGGAGACTCTTAGATTAACCTAAGGTGCTTGTAAAGTTGGTTTACATGACATTAGAAATTGTATATTTTGGTGCATTTTGATGATGAACATGACCACATGAAGATCTTTTTGTCATCCATGGTATCAACTATTCAAAAAGTAATTTTATAAACTGATGCATTTTAGTATCAATTTTGTACCTAGAAGAATTGCTTTATATCAGATAAAATAGAATGCCCTCAAGATCTGATGGATGGACTTTTTGTACTGTTTATATAAGTTTTAATGTGAGATTTTGTATTTAAAAATACAAGAGGTATTAAAGAGTAGTCATAAAGACAGCCACTTATTAATGATATTAAATTATAAATTGTAACATTCACGAAAACTAATTATTAAAAATACTTCTGAGTCCAAGACAATTTTGTAGTTGTCTTCTAATATCACTGGTCTAATATTTAAAGTACAACTTATGAGTAAAAAGTTGTGATTTGAATATTATTTATGACAGTTAACCATTAGGAGAACAATATATATAATATTCTTTGGATTTATTTTGTGTGCTGATTAAAAGCATTCTGGAATGTTTTGATGGGGTGACTGGGATCAGGCTCTATTTGCTGGACCACAAATAATCTCTTATTTGAACTTCCTCAAACTTTTATACTTTTGATATTAATCATTTGAGAGGCATACCTCGCTTAACGGCAACCTGCCTAAGGCAACTCATTGAAATGATGACTGATAATCACCTTCAGTATTTTTTTTAGGCATACATTGTTTTGGTGCTACAATAAATAGTAAACAAGCTAATACCTCAGAATTAGAAATGATGGCATTGTAGGCAACATGTTATAATTTTGTATAACTAATTGTTTTTTTGGGAAAATCAAGTCATAATAAAATTGCAATTTATATCACATTGGTATGTATATATTTAAGGGCACATGATATAGATGTGTCGAGTAATGGTTGCAAGTTTTCATGCACGGAGCACAATTGCTACTTGGACAATGTGTTCCCATTACCATGAAGCTCTGGTATTGTGTGCTGAAGACATTATCATGATGATATTCATTTCATTTCATCCCTGATCATTCAATACGGGAGATCTGTCAGTGGAAGGAGTAGAGTGGGAGAGATAGAAGATGATGGGAGATGTTAGCTTTCCCCTCAAAGAATTCTATGACAGAACTGTGCACGATGTAGCTGCACAATCTCATCTTTGCAAAGCAGGCTGGTAAGTTTGCGGTTTCACCCTTAGTTTTGTCATGCAAATGAGTCTACAAAGTGAAACTGCATATATAGTGACATTCTAAACTTCATTCAGAGTTCACACCATAGTCTCATCTGCTTCTAACCTTCGTGCCTCACACCATGGTATCTATGCCTGAGATGCATAACTCTGTTGCCTCATTAACCATAGTGTAAAAATCTGTCTGGGAAAAATAGAGTTAAAACTATCATTAATTTAAAATAACATGGATGAAAATGTACTAATGTCATACTAAATTATTCAGTAATTATTATTTAACTCTTTACAAGGGGTCAGGAAAGTTGCATATCACAATTCACATCAGAGTGTAGCAATTTTCATGGGATGCACTTGATGTCTTATCACAAATAAATGTGAAAGAATCACCCATCAAATGACTATCACTCAATGACGTGCGCTGTCAAGAAACAGATCCCTGTCGTGTAGCGAGGTGTGCCTGTATTTTTTCCATGCTTCAAAGGTTTCACTTATGCTTTTACTAATCTGAAGAATAGCTTTTAAAGTTGCTGGTGATGTACCATGTAGTCAATATTGAGAGTGTGATGTCCAAAAGATGTATTTATAGATGAATTTATTACTCCATTCACAGATAATCAAAATTCATGTAACTCCGAAGTTTTCCCATTATACTTAACAGTTGAATCATCAATTTAATGTAGTATTAGCTCATTTTAGTACATTTTCCATTACTGGCTTGTAATGTATTTTAATCTTTTCATTATAAAGTGCTTCATTGGAATTCCTTAGATATTTGTGATGAAAATCATTGATTCATGAAGAGGTACATATTAGCCTCAGCTTCCTTGTGGTCAACTTTGTTATTAGTGTCTTTTAGCATCATCCTAATAGATATTGTGTTACATTAATCAAGGATAACCGAGCATAATCAATGTGTGTTCATATTTCTGGCCATGATATGTTAGGAAAACCCCTTGTGTGTAACTCATCCTGGTGTCAATAACTGGAAGCTTAAATGGAATGTGTTGTGATTTATGGTGCTAGTTGTTTGGTATTTGTAAATTATTCAGGGAAGCGGAATTGCATTATAAATATTGTCATACTTAAAGTCAATGCTTTGCCCACCTAACATCTTGCTATTACAAACTCAGGAAGTGTTTGTTTACAAAATTCTTTCATTGTGGTACAAAGTGTACCTACTAACTATAAATCCTTATGACCACTTTTGTTTCTCATTACTATATTTGTCCAAATGTAGCCAACTCTTGCAATATAATACACCCATTTCCCATGTAACCCAACCAATGGACTAATGAAGAGTGAATTTTGTGACCTCTTCTCTGTTCAGCCACTCAACAGAAATTTGATTTTATGGTTTATTGTAGATCATGGGAAACAAAGCATTGAGGGAGCTCACTGACATGGTCTTGGATTTCATGCTCTGCTTTCTGGTGAGGATTGCTTGCCTTATCTGCACAGTAATTCGATAGTAGAAGTGTAGGTAATTTTTATTTAGACTGAAACTGATTAATCAGATAGTTGTACTTGCATAGAGACATGGAACTTGGTTGCTAAAATCATTATTTGTTAAAAAAATTAGTGGCATGAGACATGAACATTGTTGCCCTGGAGAAAGGCCATTTAGTTGCATACATTCCAGTAAAATTCGATTTTCTTGAAATTTCTTTGAATTTGGTTTATTCTCCATAAATGAATTTTATGTAAAAAATATCTTTTGTATTTGCAAACAAAATAGAACTAGGAACACAAATTACATAGAAAAAATATGCAATTCAATCTTCAGTAAGTCTATTTCAATCACACAAAGTTATCTCCAAAAATAATGAACGTTGAGTGGTAATGGTAGTATTGTATCAACTATTACTGATTAAACAAAGTCTGTTTGGCATTTTGACCTGCCAATGTTCAATGCTAGAAAATGTCTTCCAGCTGATTTTTCAGCAGGTTTGAAGTCAAGGATTGATATCATATTGTCTTTATTCATTAACAGGAATACCTCTAGAATGAATCTAATGCCAATTAATCTATGCAAAAAAATGCAATCAATTTTTGGGAAAGATGATTTATGTGGAAGCTATAGACATAAATATCACTGCTCTTTGTAAATTGAATCAGAAAAGCTTTGTTGCTCATAAGATAACAGCAATCATATGTGAATAATTGAAGCATATGAATGCCCAAGCCCTGCCCAATGGGCCTATCAGTGAAACATTTTGAAGTTTGTTTAGCCAAGGGTTGGATTGTGTTTTTTCCTTAAAAATGGTATTTAAGGAAAACTGGTATTCCATAAAAACAGAATTTCACCAGAATTAAAAAATGTCTTTGCTAAAATTGTTTAGAGAATCCAGGGATTTATTTTGAAACTAAAAATAAGAGATTCTATTTTCCCAATTCTGACTTCCTTGAATTTAATTACTTAATTATGTTCCATATCAGTTCTGCTCAGTAGTGGAAGAGTGATGAAAATTTAATGACCTCTTACTGATTTAAGACTAAACAGATACTCATGGAATATATTACTCATCCTAAATAATGAAATGGATGAAAATATAAAAGTTAGTTCTGTGACATTGATAGCACAGCATAGCATTGAGAAAATGAATTGTGGGGGTCTGTAATGTAGGCCTAAGATTTTCATCAAGGAATGCTTGCTTTCAGTCATGTGGCCCAGAGAAAATGGAAAGTAAATTAATTTTCTTCATAAATTGAAGTTATGCACTCTTCATTAGATAGTATGAATTAGAAAAAATACTGTGTTAACAGCATAGAACTGAGAAATTTGAGGAAGCTGAACGTTTTGATTATTTAACATTTCTGATTTAAATTATTCATCATCAAATGATGTTCTAGACGTTAATTCCAAATAAATCTTAGGCAGCCAGTGAGGGACTTAGGGACTCAGTACAGGAATGTAAAGTAATAGATGTTTGCTTTTTCTAAATGATTGGTTTGTTGCCCAGGTTAAATCTGTTGAATCAGTTAGTAAAAAGCTGTTCCACAGAAATGTTTGCATCCTGTTCCTATTCGATCCATAGGAGTACTAATGATTTTACATATGGCACCCTATCAGATTGAATTACTAGCAATGTAGTCACTGTTAGTTATACATAAAACTTCATTTTTGTTTTTGTCATGTAAATATGCGAATTTAGCATTTGATTTTTAACTTCTGATGATACTAATTCAGAAACTACATATATGTATATGATTGAAAATAATTCAATTTCCATTTTTCATCATTCCTCATTGCATTCTTTTTCTTCTTAAAAAAAGTAATATTTTCCAGTAAGTAGTGACTTTTCCCATCAAGGTCAAATTTATAAAAAGCAATTTTGAATTTTACTTGAAAAATACAGCATGAAATTTCATTCATTAATAAATTAAATTTATTAATTGAAATACAAATTAAAGATTTGTTCAATGTTTTTACAACTGCCGTTTAGCAATTGGTCTTTATTAGCTTTAGTCAGGAGCTTCCATGTTACAGCCAAAGTAGATTCCAATACCTTCTACTCAGAAGTTGCTACTAATTTTGATGAAAGATGAGTAGGCTATATTCAGACAAATATGGTGACACATCATCTTGTGAAATTCATTTAGTGTCTGTCAGTCACCAAACAAGGACTTAAGAGTGTTAATGAATTATCTACAACACTTAAATGAGTTTTGGAGTGAATAAATGTAAAATTAATTGTATTATTTAAGTGATTATCATATTAGTACAGGGTTTTCCACTATATCGAAAATTATTTTATTCAAAATGAACAATCTGCCAATGAGAATGTTTTACTCAATTCTATTCATAGTTTAGCTGTTTTATGAACACACATAACTTTATATTATGTACAATTTTTATAATATTTCCAAAATTCTTAAATAAAATTGATTATTATTGTTATATTGAAACAAATTTCCTCATTTTAACTTTTGCCCGCCAGAAAGTTCCAAATGTGAGTTTAATGTAGTGTTCTTATGTCACCAAAGCTGATTAATGTCTTTTATACTTTGACTCTAACAATACGGAACACAATTTATTAATTGTGCTATATCAAATGTGAAATGATGAAATGAGGATATACAGCAAAAATCTTCCCTCTTTTACATTTATTTGGGAGCAAAAAAAAGGGGAATAGAATGGGGAAGTGTGAACAGGAAATCTTGATTTTCAAATAGAAAATGCAATCTTATAGGTTGGCATTAAAGGCTTCCCTTGATGTGATTATCTCAGTCTTCAAGACCCTTGAGAGAGAGTAGTGTGAAAAAATATCTTTTATTTTAAGTAAGAAATAGAATTGGCATGTTCACATACAATCCCTGATTCTGTAAAATTAATTTTTGATGCCTTGAGAATTTACCACATATAACTTTTTTATGATTACATGATAATATCAAACTATGGTTATGAATTCATCAATGCTCAGTCTTGCAGCTATTTTTAGTGTATATACTTAAAGAGAAGTTGTTCCATATGAAGTTTTTAAAATAATAATCTTTATGCATCAAAGAGCAGCACTTACAACTATTGATGTTGTCAAAAGAATAACATATAAATACATGCATTCATTAACCTGGTGAAGAGATACAAATGTATTATACTTTCACTCTTGAGAAGTCCAGTTCAAAATATTATATATTAGAAGCTCTAAATGGTTGAAACCATTTACTCTTATGTTTACTCATATTTATCAGTGTGTTTTATGTTGATGAATTTTTTCCAACTTTCCATAATGTTGAACAGTGCTTATAACCAATGTGGGAGTCAGTTCTCCACAGAATGCCTTTAGTTAATTTTTGATTGACAATGATTCATTGTTGTTTACCATTGCTAATGAAAGGAAACTCACTTAAAATAGCTCCTCATAGGTTTAACTCTACATGTGAGGTAGTATGTCTTTCGTAAGGTTTGTATGAAATCTACGCAGCTTTTTTTATCCTTGAATGTAATACATTTTCACCTAGAGATCTTCTAGACTAGACACTAATGCTTCATTGGCAAAAATAATGTTTTTGGGGAGTTATATATCCATTTAGAACTCTTTGCCAGTCTTGCCTTAAATTTGTGTTAGCACATCTGTGCCACCAAACCCTCTCTGTAAATGCTTCTTCATTCATTGCAATTCCTCACCAAATCAAGAAAATTCAATGAGCCTGGGAAGTAGATCCAGTATGTACTAAGAGGCAGTAGTGAGATTTCAATAAAAACTCACAGCCACCCCTCAGAGTATGCATATGTAATGCATTTCAACACAAGTCCATATCCATAATTTTTATTCTATAATTGTTTCAAATTTATCATATTAAAGGTTACCCAATTATTGGTAATATGAATAATTTTTATTCAAAATTTGATTTACTGCACATCATTTCAAATTTTTTAAATGAATTCATTCACCCACATAATTGAAAATCCCTTATAAGGTTTGAAGCTACACTGCTTAAACCTTAATTGGCTGAAGGATATAAAAGAAAAGCAGGTAACACATTATCTTATCTCAATGTATATGGCAGAGAATGCTAGGTTACGAGACTAGTTGGTGATTAATATCAGTTTGTAGGTTAAAATAGTTCACTATGCTTCCTGTTTTGTGGTCTTCCTTTGTGCTGGAGAAAAATGATTCCTTAAACATCATTGGATTTGGTTGTCAATTTCCTTTGTTTGTTTTTCACTATGGTTTTGTCTACCAATATCCTAAAAGTATCCCATTCTGTGTCAAAATCCAACTTCAATGGTGTGTACTTATCTAAAAGTTTAACAAACCATCCATAATCATCTTCATGCTTCCAGTATCCTCCAAACCACACTAACATATAAATGATAATATCTGTTCATTCACAAAGATTCTTCACAAAGCAGGCAGCTTTTCTCTATAAAATTCAGAGTTAAAGTCTTGTGCAAGGTCCTAAAACAGTCGATGTGATTTCAGTCTCGAATGTGAAGTAATGAACCCATTTTTCATCCATGGTTATGAAACAGTGCAAAAATTCTGCTTTGTTGCTGTGACACTTTGTTAAACACTCAATTGAAACATCTTCACGACACTGGTTTTGCTCAAGTGTGAGCAAACGTGGCACCCAACTTGCACACAGTTTTCTCATGTCCAAATTTTCAGTTAATATGCGATGTACCACACTTTCTAAAATGCCTATTATGTCTGTTAACTCACACACATTCAGTCAACGATCATCCAGTATCACTTTGAGGATTTTCTTCACCATTTCTGGAGTCGTCACCTCATTTGGTCGACCAATGTGATTCTCATCTTGACAACTCGTACAGCCTCGTTTAAACTCTGCTACCCAATATTTTACTGTTGTTAACGAAGAAGCAGACACTCAGAGTAGAATCCAATTCAGCTTTTATATTGTGTATCACATAACGATGACCAATTTTCTCCATTTTCACAAATTCACTGAAAACGTTCACTATTGATGCCTGCCAAACAAACACTAAGCAATGTAGCATCATCAAACTTGAAGCATATGCTTTATAGATTGCATACTTTCTAATACACTGATATTTTTCAAACAACTACCGTCATCCCTAGGTCAGGCAGGGTACTTATGGGACCGCCCTCGTAGTGGAGTGGAGGAGTTACAGGGGTGCATTAAAATGAGCGGAGAGGAGGAAATAAGGGTGGACAAAGGCTAATAGAGCTCAATGATGGTTGGTTTAAACAACGCAGGGTGATACTCCATTGAAGGGGTAGGGGTGACTGGGAAAATATTTCACTTTAGGAAAAGAATCCATGCTAAGTGTGTAACTAAATTGAATTTATTGAACTTACTATGGAATACTTAAATCTGTGGAAAAGTGCAAATTTGTTTTTCTCATAATGATGAACTTCATCTACATCTCGCCTGAAAATGTTGAATATATTCTTCTTGCCATGTAGAGCGAGAAAAGTTAATGGAAATATTCCGGAATATGAGTGTTGATTGAAGGGGTAGGCGACTCATTTGAAACTTGTGAATGGATGAGACTATGGTAAGGGGAAGAATTGAGGGATGGGCAGTGATTGATGGGGGAGAGACGCTGGGTAATATGTTATTGCTGGAAATTTTCAGCATATAAGCAGAGGAAATGCTAAGGACACCAAATAAATTGCTGGAGTTGGGAATAAAAATAGGCAGTGAAAATTCAGTTAAGTTTGCAGATGATCAAGGAATAGTGAGCATGACAGATAAGGGGCTAATGCAGTTATTATTGAGTGCTTTAAGGGAAATATTGAAACAAATGAGATTAAGATAAACCCCCAAGAAAAACAAGGATAATGATATTCTCAAGAAGATGAAAATCTCTGTTAAACAGTTTAGGATGATGGGATAAATTAGAGCAGGTGCGGCAGTATTTTTGAGGAAATTTGGCATAATAGTCGGGACATTAGGAGAAGAATTTTATCAGTAAAACAAGCATTTAAAAGAAAAGGAAAATAGATAAAGGGTGCAATTAGGTTGAGTTGTGAAGAAAACATTAGTAAAGATTTTAATAATACATGTAGTGCTTCATGGACATGAAATCTGTTTTTTGAGCCTTTTGAGATGAGGATGTTGCAAAGAATGGATATAATGATTGGGACAGAGAGGAATAAAATGCTGAAGTTTTAAATAGACTGAACAAAGAGAGGATGTTACTTGGGGAAATTTGAAAAAGATGGAGAAATATAACAGAGTGGGTAGAGATATTATTGAAAGGTGGAGTGAGATGCTGAAGGCTGCAATAGAAAGAAGGCTAATGTGTAAGCAGGGGACCGGAAGGAAAAGGCTTTTCAGACAGCATGAAGGCTGACAGAAGTTATGAAGAAATGTATGGAAAACAATAAGAAGTTCTCATAATAAGGTATGAATGTTAAGGTATTTTTCATTTGAAATTCATCTTTCATTTGAATTCATCATGTTTCCAGCATTGTCCAGCTCTTTTCATGACTCTAATGACAGAAAGTACTTGTACTCTTGCAATTATGATAAGGCAAAGTTTGATTAATAAATTAATATCTTTATAAATGAGGTGATTTCTCAGAAAAATAAAATGGGACATTTGTGTGGCTTTGTGATTGTTGAGGAAGGCAGTTGCAAGGAGACAATTTTTGCATCTCTTTAGTGAACAATATTGTGTGACTTTGATTTTTTTTATTAGAAAATTCCTTTTACTTATTCTTTGGTTGGTTTGCCCCCTGGGTTGAATGCCTAATACACAAACAAGTTTTTATTTCGGTCTTTCATCAAATGTACAAAAAAAGCAACCAAAATGTGTTAACAGTACAATGCAACAATTTCAGAGAGTAAAAATCATTCGCCTTGACATGGATTCAAACCCGGATCCCTCGATATCCGGCCGAGTTCTTTAGCCCGGGCATCCGGGTTCGAGTCCCGGTCAAGGCGAATGATTTTTACACTCTGAAATTGTTGCATTGTAATGCACACGTAGCGGATGAGTCCATTAAAGTTACTGTTGCGGCATCTCCCACAGTTTCTTGAAATTTGTGTTAACAGTAATTATTTACATGGGATTGGACCAGGGGTTTGAAGGAATGATTGTGTGTTAATAAGGAAAATGTACTACTAGCATTCATCTTGATGAGAATCTATTGTTTTTAAAATTGTGGTTTTATAGAATAGACAAAAGACACATGGTTTTGTATGTAATGCTTGCATTAGTAATATTTCCAGATTTAGAAAGTCATTGTTTCTAGTACATTTCATAATATGGTTTACAGCATTTAATTGAAAATAGTCATAAAGCATTTCCATAAGGGGCAGAATTATTCAATAATCTGGCAAATAAAATATTTCTGAATAATGGAAAACTTTTCACTTGGTTCTAATCCCGTGATTGATTCTTTTACTTGAGAAAATTTGAAAGTATTAATGGTGCTATTATGCACATGCTGTTTTGATTGTTTTAATAATGATTTTGAAACTACTTCAAAAGTATTTCTTAAAATATGACATTTTTTCTATAAACCCGGACATTACTAACTCAAAATATACCTCTTAATAGGTAGGAAATACTCGATTTATTGAGTGTACTTATTTAGTAAATCCTCACTAAACGAGCATAAATTTGCTCCAGAATCTTACTCATAATGCAAAACACACATTATGTGAAACAATTTTTCCCTTACATATCAATATAAATTGAGTAATATGTTCCTTGCTGAAAAAAAATAAATTTTGTATTAGGTTTACTCAAAGAAAATTATGTGTACACTCTTAAGGATTGCAAATTATCTTTGCCTTTTCTTCTATTATGGAATGAACCAACCTGAAAAGTGAATCTGATTTGCAGAAAAAAAATCATATTCAGCCTGCTCTCCTGAACTCTTCACTCTATTGAAGGCTTGTGGAGTTTCTGAATGGTAAGCAAGTGGTGGTATAGTTTTCAAATCTCTACTTGCTTTGGTGCAAAATAGCAGCATGAGATGGTCTTTCATTGCCTTGTGGTTGGGCATTGCATTCTCCTCTGCTGTTAACATTGGTTTGCTTAGGCATCTTTTTCCAGAAGAGACCCATCTCGTCACAAATAAAAATCTGCTGTGGCAGGTACGCTCAGAATATATGAGCTTCTTGAAGTTGTCGGTGAAGTTCTCTCTGCTGATTCACCATGCCTCACAATGCCAGTTTTTCTCTTAAACTTCCCAAACCACACACTTAAAAATTAACATATATTTTCTTTGTCTTAATCCAATTGATTGGACATGAAGTAGCATGTAAATCCATTGATGTTCTGCCTCATACCTCATAATGTTTACTTGATGAAAGAGGGGAACAGTTTAAAAGAGGTGAAGAGCTCAATGAAAGAATGGTCATATTTCACAATGATGGTGGAATGCATGCTGTAACGAGCAAGGAATGAACAAGAGTGGGAAAGGAGAGAGTTGACCCAGAATGTTTCAGATTACGTCATGAAGATGAGAAGGGGCTCTGGGAATGCAACAATTTCAATTTTTGAAATCACCTTGACACGGGAATGATTTATATACTTTGAAATTTTTGCATTTTAATATGCATTAGGGAATGATGATATAATAATAATTTATGTTATTAAAACACTTCAAATGTTGTACCTAATTTACTTTCCTCATGTGGTATATATCAACACCATTTTGATCTCCATATCAACCGACTTGACGGAGATGATTTAAAGATATCAAAATATTAAGGGAGTTTATTTATCTTTGGTACAGTTGATATTGTCAAAAGAGGCAATATGGTGATATTAGGAATATGGTAAATAAAAATTATGAATAGAGAATTTGGAGCATATACTGTACATGTACACACCAAGATAAAAGAGATACAGTGAACTTCTTTAAATGTGATGAAAACTATGACATCAATCCAATAGTATATTATTAACATATTGTCATTGTGATTGATATTCTCAAACTTCATATCAATGGTTTGATATCCATATTGATGTCCACTTGACGATACCGATGAATGAGTTGATATAGCTATGACCTAGATAATATCATGCAACATAATCATAAATGATCACCTTACTAGCACATTGATCCTCCTCAATATTTATTTTTTATCCACAACTACCAAGATTAGAAAATGAATGTTGCACATCCTTACTATAAAATTTTCCTAACATTTGGGGAGAATTTTCAGTGGGGCCATATCTGACAACTTTCACTGACCTTCCAGGAGATCCAGGCAAATTGTGCAGAGCTATGTTCAAGTTGTGGCAACCGTGTTTACTCACTGGAGAAGGTGGAGGTGGGTGGGAAGGTGCTGCACAAGGCCTGCTTCCGATGTCTTCAGTGCAAGAGCTTCCTAAGGTAACAGAGCCAGAGGCTGTGATGTGTATAGTCGTATAAATGCAGTTGATAAATCGCCTTAAAAACCTGGTCTCAATATTTTCCCTGAAATAGCACATAATTGAAATGCGTCTCCCATTACTATATCCTGATTGATCAAACTCCATAATTTCATTTTCACAATCAATACTCATCTGTCACTTCCCTTCTCGCATTCACTTCACTGAACTTCCCTGGGAAACCTTTTTTCCTCTGTTTCCCTCCCCTATCTCTTCTGCCCCCCAACCTCTCCCCTCAACACCCACATGATTCATGCAGTTAATATGTGGTCAGTCTCTCACAAATGGCCTAGAGGATAAGCCTTCTCCTGAAAATAAGTCATAATTTATAATTTCAATTTTTTGTTATTTTCCACCCTCATTTCCCTCAATCACTAAGACATATTGTGTGCGGGCTCGAGGCAATACTCAAGTCATGTAATTAGTGTGTTCCAATACTTACTGCATAGGTAAGGTTAAAAATACTATTAATATAATGGTAGAGACAGAGAAATGTGGAAAATAGCTTGCAAACAATGTTGTTCCAGTACCCGTACTGTAAAATTCAAGAACTTTTATACCTTTTATCCTTCCCTTATAAATGTAAACAAACAGATATACTTGATGATTTCACTAAATTACATGCTTTTCAGTATTGTAGCATTCAAATAAACCAAACCATTTTTTCCTAAGGAAATCAGAGGAAATACTTAATTGATATTATATGAGGTCTATCCAATGAATCCCTCCCATTGACTACAACCTTGTTGTGGTGGAATGGCTTGAGCGTTCCGATGACCCCTAGAGCTGTGCTGGTGGGAGTAATAATAATTGCTCCTGGTAGGGTCACCCATGCCAGATAGGTCGAAGGTTAGCAGCTAGACGAAAGATAGTCCACATAGCATCTGTTCCTCAGTGAGGCGACTGCAAAGGCATCTGACCCTAGTGGGGCAGCCATTAAGTGATGGTGTCACGTTAAAAACACTATTGAGGAAGGTAATGGGAAACCACCTCAATCATTATTCCCATGAAAAATGATGGACACAAGACAGAAATGAGTCCTGGCAACTGCGGGACTCAGCCCAAGGGGCCGTGTGTCGTGCCCAGCAGCGGGGGAGGCAAAGCTTCTGTAGTTGTCATCCCACAAAACCCTTGCAGGGGAAAAATGACAGCAGCAGAACAGAATACGCAGAAGAAGATGAAAGTATGAATGAATAGGAACATGTAATGTCAGGACAATGTTGATGACAGGCAAATTAGAGAATATTAAGTGAGAGATGGAAAGAGGTAATATAGATGTTGTAGGTCTATGTGAGGTGAGATGGAAGGATAGTGGGGATTACTGGAGTGATAATTATAGAATAATATACAGCGGTGGGGTCAAGGGCCAATGAGGGGTTGCCGTAATATTAAATAAAGGGGTAGGAAGAAGGGTAGTCAACATAGAGCAAGCAACGGATAGAATATTACTCAGAGAGATTAAAGCAGAACCGACGAACTTGGTCATTGTTCAGGTATACATGCCACTGAGTAACCACAAGTAGGAAGAATTCGATAGGTTGCACGATGAGTTAAAGGATATAATCGCATGTATTCCTGCGGGGAAACATTTGATAGTGATGGGGGATTGGAATGCGATGGTAAGCAAAGAAAGAGATGGTGATGAGGTGGGGGACTATGGGTTAGGCACGAGGAATGAATGTGGGAAGAAAGCAATTTAATTCTGCAGGAGACGGGTTAATCATCACCAATACATGGTTTAGAAACCACAAAAGGCATAGGTATACATGAAAAATGCCAGGTGACTCAGAAAGGTATCAGATAAATTATATTATGGCTAGGCACAGGTTTAGGAACAGTATGATAAATTCGCACAGCTTCCTGGGAGCGGATACGGACTCCAACCACAATATAGCTGTTATAATATGTAAAGTCCGTAACATCTACGCTCCATATCAGAGTTTTTACGAGTCTTTTCATAACCTCTCTACTCAACTTCCCCGTCATCAACTCCCTCCTCCTTGAGAAAGCCTCCTTGCCTAGCGCAATTCTTCTCCTTATATCCCGACTCCTTCGACCGATTTGGTCCAAAACACTTCTGAGATATGTAAACTGTTTTACCCGTTCTATTTTTTACCCTCCTATTTTAATGTTTAGCTTAGCCTTTTTCTTTCTAGAAAATCGCATAACCTTCATTTTATTTATATTGATTCTCATCCCACATCTATTGCACTGAAACTCCAATTCACTCAGCAATGCTTGCAACCCCTTGGCTGACAGAGCAACTAATGCTTGGTCATCAGCACACCTAACCGATTTTACGAATTCCCCTCCGACTTCCATTCCTACCTCCAGTTCTTCCCATGCCTCTTTAATCATTTCCTCTTCATATACGTTGAACAGCACCTGTGACAATGGGCAACCCTGCCTTACACCTCTTCCTAGCACTGGCCATCCAGACTCATCCTTTCTCACTCGCACCCGAGCAGTCTGAGACATGTACAGGTTGCGGACCAGTCTCCTGTCCCTCCAATCCATTCCTATTTTCTGCAATACACACATTAATGTTTCCCAATTCACTCTATCAACTGTTTTTCAAAATCCACAAATCAGGCAAAAACGTCCTGATTGTATTTTATATTTCTCTCAATTAGTGATCTCATTACTGCAATGGCATCACGCGTACCTCTTCCCTTCCTAAACCCAAACTGATCATCCCCTAAGTAATCATTTGCCTTACTCTCTATCCTTTTGTTGATGATCCTGAGAACAACTTTAGCTGGGTGGGATATCAAACTTATTCTTCTGTAATCCTCACCTGATGTAGCCTTACCTTTTTCGGAATAGCAACTAACACTGATCTCACAAAATCTTCTGGCCAGATTCCTTCCTTATAGATACTACGAATCAGTCCATATAGATTCTTCCTCCCATATTTTCCTAAACATTTCAACAGTTCCACAGGAATGTTGTCCACCCCCAGGGCCTTATTTGCTTTCATTTCCTTTGATGCCCTTTCTATTTCATCATCGAGTATGCCTGGACCTAAGCTATCTTCTTCTATGTCATGTTCCTTTTCTATGTTTAACCTTGTCAGCCTAAGTTCTTTACCATAGTGTTTTTATATATTCCTTCCATCTCTCTTGGATTTTTTCTGGTTCAACTATTCTCTTTCCTCACTTATCTTTAACTGTTAGCACAGATCTTGCATACTTCCTGATAAAAACTTAACCTTGCTGTAGAGCGCACCCATTTCACCCTTTCTCTGTAAACTTTCCATATCCTCGCGTTCCCACCATGCTTCTTTCGCTTTATTTATGGCCCTTCTCAATTTATTGTTCAACTCTTTGTACTTTATCTTGCCCAACTCTGTGTTCGCATTCTTCCAATTTCTTCTCTCATCCATCTTTGCAATCATCTAGTCCGTGTCGCATGGTTTCCTTATCCTTTTCCTGTTAACAGTTCTTATAGTGTCTTTTGCGGCTTTTGATATCACTTTCTTGATACACTCCCGTTTCTCTTTGATAGTACTCAGCTCTTTACCCTCATCCATCATTTTCTCCACAGCCTGCTGATACTCCTGCCTTGTTAATCCATTTAATGCTTCTACATTCCATTTCCTAACCCACCGCCCTTGCCTTACCTTTTTGAAACGGACGTTACACTTCATAACAACTAAATTGTGGTCAGAGTCCGCATCTGCTCCTGGGAAGCTGTGCAAATTTATCACACTGTTCCTAAACCTGTGCCTAACCATAATATAATATAACTGATACCTTTCTGAGTCACCTGGCATTTTCCATGTATACCTATGCCTTTTGTGGTTTCTAAACCATGTGTTGGTGATGACTAACCCCTGTCTCCTGCAGAATTCAATTGCTTTCTCCCCGTGTTCACTCCTCGTGCCTAACCCATAGTCCCCCACCTCATCACCATCTCTTCCTTCACCTACCGTTGCATTCCAAAACCCCATCACTATCAAATGTATCCCTGCAGGAACACATGCGATTATATCCTCTATCTCATGGTACAGCCTATCGAATTCTTCCTTAAGTACTCTTAGAATTGGGAAATAGGCACCTACCTCAGCCCCACGGAACACTTGTGTTGTGTCAAAAGCTGACCTGCCTGCATTACAATAAACCATTTTTAGATTCTATAATATTTCTACCCTCCTATTTATGGCTTCCATATAAATATCTATTCTCTTTTCATCCACTTATTCCACTTTAGAATTCCTCCACCTTCCCCTTGTCCATGCCATACCACTTCTTAGATTTTCATTCTCTATCTCTTGCTTTCCATTACTCTTCCTCATCTTCCTCACCCAAAATATCTTGGAAGTCTTGAATCTAAGTTTCACCATTTTTCCTTAACAATAAAATGAACTAGATACACTTAGATGTTGTGTCACTGTAGACCAAAGAATTTGAGGCCATTGGCCTATCTTACCAGATATAACATAGACCACAATGCAAAAGCACGACATGAGTATTTTTATTCAAGTCTTTTTCCATCCCCATAAGATTATACGACCTTTTGTTTCCACTTCAGGATGGAGACGTACACGATGAACAATGGTAACCTCTACTGCATGACGCACTTCAAGCAAATGTTCATTGCCAAAGGGAATTATGATGAAGGTTTTGGCTCTGGCCAGCATAAGGCCAAGTGGTCCTCGTCCCTCAGGGAGGTGTCAAAGGGCAAGGAGGGGAAGGCTATACCCCCCAAGGATGAGTTCTTCGATGAAGATGCCTTCTGTGCGGAGGATCTACAGTGAGCATGGTGGTCCCATCTTGTTTGTGGAGTGTAAGGGGGCAGTTGCCACATGTGTCCTTGCACCACTCACCCCATAGGACATGCTGCAGATTGAAGAAGGGGTCTAAGCAGGGGAGGGCCAAATGAAACCTTCTTGGGGTCCTCTCGAGAGCCCAGTTGGATCCTGCCACCCACCCTCCATCTCCCATTCTACTCCTTCACCTATTTCTCACTTCTTTCTTCCTCTGAAGAAGCCTGTATCATATAATTGCTGCCAATATTTATCTTACTTTTTATTATATTTTTTAAACAATCTTTGTTTAAAGAAAAGTGATGTTTGTGCAGAGAGGCAAGTCAATTATTTCGGATGGTGGATTATTTGAATCTTGGTTTATGATTTCAGTGGTGTCAGCAAAGAGTTGTTTTCCTTGAAAAGGAGATTCCTGTAGCAAGTGATAAGTTGATGGGATTGACTTGAGGCTTTCTAGTCATTCGTGAAGAAAATATAAATTTCAATTGATTGATAAACAAGTGGATACACACAACTTGTTGAAGGTCACATGAAAGGCAGTCCCTTGTGCCTGTCAGACACACTTGCACACACACATGTATGTATAAGTGTGCCCATGACATACAATGCTAAAATACATTTCACCATTCCTACTTTGCAAAAATTAATTTTCTTCACTTGAATTCCAATACCCTAAATTTTAAATTCCCAGACAGCACAGCTTTCATTTTGTTTTTACTTTAGCCTTTGACAAAGAATATACCATGCTCAAAGGTACCTTTTGTGTTTTATACATCAAGTGACTGCATATGTAGATAATATTATGGTATGAAATATTTACAATGACCAACTCATGACTGAATGCCAAAAAAAAGCATAGTAATACAAAACATTTGATGAGTAACCTGTGATTGATCACCTTCATTCACAAAGAGCATTGCCATATTACTCATGTATGTGTGTGTAATAAATAAATAAATTTATTCTCACATATGCCTATAGATATACTTTTCCCACATTTTTCAAAAGTATATTTAACATTGTCGAAACATTTTAAGTCATTTCCTGAATAAACTCAATGTGTCTGTAATAGAAACTAATAACTTAAAAAAAGCTTATGAAAGTTTGATAAGTTGAAAGATTATTTTAGGCCTGCATAATGTTAATAGTTAATTCATTAATTTATAATGGAGAGTGTGCATGCATACCTATTTCAGCAAAAATGCTGATTGAAGTCTTGGGAACTTTACGGTCACGATGTCATCCAAAAGTGACATATATGAGTGAAATTCTGTAATGTACCAAATGTTGGATGTAATTATCATTTGTAGAACTGTTACATTAAAATTTGAGTGTCAGAGAATTCTTGCACTGAAAAGATGTACTTCTTCTTGATCAGCCTATATCCTCATGTGAGTGGACTCCAAATATCTATAAAACTATGAAGAGATGAAGAGTATGAAAAAAGTTGGGGGGGGGGTCCCATTATGAATGCCCTGAAAAGAACCATCATCAGCTGTGGTGGGTGTTTCTGGAGGAATGAGGCTTTCAGTTATTCATACATTGATATGAAAATTCCAATACATAAGAAGCCTCTTCAATACTAATTGCCGTCCTCTGATCACTTATGGATGGAAACAGTAGTTTTCGCTGAGTATTATCTTAAACCCTATTCATGGTAACTTTGGTTGCTAACTTCAAGAATACCAAATGGCAATCATGTCCTAATTGTATTGCCACTGTCTCTTCGGGCTTGAGGCCCAGCGACTCTAGTGTGAAGAGGTGGACCTCCAATGGGGAAGGGGGCTTCGCCTTCTCATCAATTTGCAAGGCGAGCGTGTGTACACTGCGTAGATCAATTAAAAAAATCAAATTCAGCACGTTTAAGTGAAGAAAGAAATCACACCAAAAGAACATTGAGTAAAAAAGCACTCTTGTACTCCCTACTCGCAAAAGCACCAGGCGATAGCAAAACAAATTAAGTCTAAGATATACACCAAGAGATAAGTCTTAAACCAGTAAAAAAATTAAAGCAAAGACCTCCCCAGAGGAAGAAAGATGAGAATCAAACCTCACGCTTCAAGAAAAACAAAAACGGGTGAAAATAAATTCTAAGGAAAAGCAGACACGTCCTTCCTCCACGAGCTATCAAGGAAACGAAAACTGCACTGAAATCCGGGGGGGGTTATTAAACCAAGTTCCCCGATTCTTTGGCAAGGAGATGGTATTTGGGAGCTATTTCACCCGCCAAAGATGTGGACGAGAACCCAAAGGGTAAAGGATAATGGGGAAATCAATCGTACAATATCATTAAGGATAGGAACAGTGCGTTTCGTGGCATACGAAGAATAATATTGCTTTTTGAAAAACCTAGGGAAATTAGTTTGTAATATTCGATAGTAATAATTTGTAATACTCGTGCCGGTAAGCAAGGCATAATGCGTTGTGGTCCGAGTGGCATTTGCAGGGGCAAATGGTAATAACCAAAAATAATAATTCTTCACCTCACGAAATACTACCGAAGACTTCTTGTTTCATAATTTCCCTCGCCGAAATGACGAGGCACCCACCACAAATAAATTCCCCCGAGACACTTGATATTTTTCTTCCATTCCGTTCCTTATCTGGGGATTCATCGTAAATGCGTTGTCGCGTGCTAGGGTTCCATGGTGATAACATGGCGGCATGGGGTTCTAATGACACGCTGAAGAAATGCCAAATTAAAGGCGGAAACGCCATTATTATCTCTTCCGGTGACGACGGAAGGAAGGTTTCAATTTAATTCCTAACCCTCCACCAAACCCCTGTATCGCACAAGTGCACCTGTGGCTGTTCCCTAGGAGGCTGTTTGATGCGCGCAGTTGCTGCGGGTGTCGTACTGCGAGACCCTCGCGCGGCGAAAGGCGCCGTCCTGTCTCTCCGGGTGAGTGTGCCTCCGCCGCCTAAGTCACAGCGGTGCGGTCTCAACCTCCTTAGAGAATTACGGATTTGCACCCAATCATCGTTCATCAAGCACAATTTACCTATCTTTAATATCAATTGTACAATTAACTTTGAATACTGGGTGCGGCAACATACTTGTAGCTTTCTTTTTTATAAAGCAAAACTCCTTTAAAAAAGGAAGTTAATATGCCGCACCCTGTGTTCTTTTTCATGCACTGACATTTGCATAGTATTTTTATATTAAATTAATACAGTAATCAACCGGAAGGTCCGTTTGGGAGGCGATGATAGAGTTCACCCGGTACTAAGCCCGACGGCATGTCAAATTCACAAATTAGGGTAGGAGGGCCAGTTCCTTTCCCTATGGCGGTTATGGTTTACCAGGAAGATCTGGTACCCAAAAAATCACATAGCTTGGATGGAGCTGAGGGTGCTCAGAGAGGCTTGACCGGGAGTCGAAGCCGGGCCCCCCCGGTCAGTAGTCCAACGCTCTGGACTGCCGCGACCAGCATATACCTATATGCCAAGCATTTTAATGCCCTTTCAGAAAGCATTGTCGTTCGGCCGTCCATCTGATTGCGAAATTATTTGGATAAAATTCGCATTGGTTCTTTTGCATTTGTGAGGAGGAGTCCACTTTTCAAATAATGTCGAAATTAATGTCTTGCATTCTCAGATGTCACATTGTACATAGAGGGAAGTCCCGCTAAAAATATGCACCAGCAGGATCCCGATCTAAGTTAATGATATCAACACCTTCTTCCTCGTGTATCGCTGAATCATTTATTCAAACGGCCTGTTGTCCTCGTCTTCAAATGTCAATTCCAGGGTCAGTTGCTTCCTTTGTCATGATCAATAATACATATTCCTCCCACATTGTGTTAGAAATGGGTGATTCTTGGAGATATTCTTTTGAATTAACTATTTATAATGGTTCTATATTGTCGAAAGAGCGTTGAATTGAACCCGCCATTCGTGTTACCAACCGCCCTGAAAGACTTGATTTTTTCTGAGTAACTGCCTATGGATATTGTCGTAGCTGGACTAATTTTGAATGTGGGTTAAAATAGCAGGTGTACACGGAGAGGAGAGAGTTTAACACTTTCGGACGATTCATTAAAGTCTAAAAAATATGGTAAAAATAAACTTGCGCAGGACACAAGAAATTCGCTCAAAGCTCATTGCAGACCGTAATGAGATACCAGGATCACTTTTAGTTTTCTAATTTAAGATATTAAGCCATTGTCGCAAATGACCTTAGCTGTCGGTCGCCTCCCCTAAAAACTACTGTCATTGCATCCCGGTTAGAATGGGGATTTTGTGTCAAATTGCTCGTAAATGGAAGCTCTTCTCTTTCTTCAACGAAACTCTCCGTACCAGTGACTTTCTTCCTCTATTCTCAATTCGTGTTCCCCCTCGGCCAACACGTAACTTGGGTCTGTTGCAGATTCCCAAATTTCCGTCTCTTTGTCTCTCAACGACCCCTATTCCATCGACTTCCCGCTACACTTAATTCCCTAAGCATTCAGTATCCTTCCCTGGACCTCTCTTCCTCCCTCAACGCTTCCACCTCCTTCCTTAAACGCCAGATAGTAACTTAGCTCTCTCTGGTTGCATATGTGCTCTCCTGCCATCTTATGTCTGTACTTCACATTATTTGCTAACTTTTCATTATTGTTTATTGCTTTTACTCGTTCTTTTTCTTAGGGTATATTATATTTCAGCCGATGTAAATGCCTTTGTGCCGTTTTTGGCTACTTTGTTAAATAAATTCGACGAAATTGTCACGCCTGAGGAGGGAGTCGGAAGGCCCCCCACCACTTCGCGACGCGCCAACGCCTGGAAGGACAACACCCTGCCAAACGGTCCTGTTCCCTCTCCAAACCCTTCCCCTCTGCGCCCCCATCCCTTCGGCGAAGGAATCTACGAATTTCACCCGAAATAATTTTTACGAAAACTTAAAAAAGAATGTTTCGAGATAACTAGAAATTTCCTGATGCTGGACTAATTAAACTTCTACTGGTTAAGCCCTTCCCGTCTTATCGTTCGGTCGCCTATTGGATTGCGAAATTATTTCGAAGATACTCAGAAATGCGATGGAAAAACCGCAGTGTGTGACTGTAGCCCCCATCAAGAGTTTCGGTTGAACTTGGCCAACTTTCTTGGGAACGCTGCCCCATTGGTGAGGGCTCTCAAGGCAGCGGACGCAGCGCTTTCTCCCTAGGGCTCTGGGGCGTCCGATTCAGTACCTTCTACGAGGAAAGCGGCAGAGTACCGATTTCCAGACAACCACTTCAATCAACCGAAGAGCAAATCAATAGGATACTGGCTCGGCGCATATTTCGCTCAGAGAAGCGCTGGAGAGAAGAGCAATGAAAATCAGCCTATGAGCAGTGCAAAGGCTGCTGAGGTGTCTTGTTTCGAAAATTAGAATGTCGTAGTTTGACCGATGCACATTCCTAAGTAAGGCTACACCCTCCTACTCCATCTGACTAAATCCATTTCTGTCGCTGGCCACGATGCGCAGAAATCGCCTCCCCATCCTCTCTTTCCGTATTCTCTGACTCTCGTAGCCCTAAACCACTTTATATTTTACCCACTGAACATAAACAGGGCTATTCACAGTGTAAAACGCTCTCCCTCCTTGTAAATCGACGAAACTTCAACACCTCTCTTCATCTGTTTCAACATCCAACTGCTCTTCCGTGCAGTCTGCCGAAACACGTCCTCGCCCAAGAGTTGCCTCACCATTTCCACGTCCTCCAGTCCGCCCTTTATCGAATACATACCCCAAAAAAACATCGAGTCATCAACGTTTTCGCGTTAATAATGGCCTTTGTTACCGCAAGACCTCTTTGACGAATATTATTCAGGAAGCATTGAAATGCAATAGATTTATAGTCATTTTGAGGTAATGGAGCTACATTCTCTTGTTTCACGATATGAGTGGTAACTCGCATTGAATTTTTTGGGTCCCTGCAACCTGAAACAACTGGAGGTAAGCATGGGTCCGAAGACAATATTTTTTCGCAGTAACATCATACGAAATTTGGGAACCTGTCCGGGATTTTATACTATTACTCTAGCTTTGGACGCCGTGGTGGGATATTACTACTTACTATTATTTACTCAAGTTTCGGTTCTATTTCGTCAAATTTCAGTATGACTACAGGCCATTCTGCCTCTAATGTCGTTTCCTCTAGACCGAACGACTAAAATTATTTTGGCGATAAGGGAGTAGTGATGGCGGAGTTTTAAGGGCACTTTAACTCTCCCCCTCCCCAGCCCATCCCCCCCTAAATAGGCGCTGCGGTGATCTGTCACTCTCCCTCCTTTGCGTTTTCTCCGATATTTTCTCGTGGCATCCCCGGTCATTTTATTTCCCAATACCTTTTAGGCCCAATTTAGTGTTCTTCGTGGTGTCGAATTAAGTGGAATTGCTGCGCGACGATACCAATGCGAATTCGAAGGGACCAGCTCCGCTGATCGCTTCTGTTATCCAGGTGTATTAAGCCATAATAGGATTCGCCGTGATTCCTTCTCTCCCGCGTATGAACTTATTCCTTCTCTCCCGCGTATTGGTCACTAATATTCATTTTTTTTACCTGCTAATGGTAATTAATTGGCCGCCGGTGATCGCACTAAGAGGGGAGATAGCGAACCAACGCTTACTTTTTCCCGTCCAGGGGCTAATCTCCCCCCGCTCCTCTCTTCTCCTGATTTCATTGCCGAATCTGGATGTTCCTACGTTCTATTCAGTGTGAGCAGGATACTGACTGGGTTCGTCGTTAGCTAATTTTTGTGCTTACCCTTATTGCCGAGGGTGTTCTGAAAGTCCCCCTCGGCTATCCTCGGAGGGCGCAGTTTCTTTCCATTGCAGTATAGGTGCTACGCGTACTTCCACAACCGATATAAATGTAACATATGTGGAATGATAAAGGATACGGGGGGGGGGATTATAACGTACTTTGGAAAGTACAAGATTGGTAGCAATAGTTCGATTTGGTACATTAAATTTTTTCCAGTTTATGCCTTCTGATTTTAACGTTTAATTTAGCCTTCCTGTTTCTCCAAAGTCTCATTACCTTTCCATAGGAAGTGGTTTTAGCGTGACTGCGTTTAACTGCTTCATTATTAAAGAACTTAAAAAGGCTTAATGATTCAATTATGGAATATTTATTGCACGACCCAGGTTTCGTTGGGCTCGAAATTCAACTCATTTGAATGAGTTGAATTTCGAGAGGTTCACATTCTAAACGTTCTAAGCGCCATCACTTGAAATAAACCACTGAGCGTTTCCTCATCGTGAAAAATTATGCCTCACCCTGCAAATCTTTCAGTTCAGAGGTCTTTCTTAACCCATTATTCACGTTTTTGGGAGTGAGAATGGTTTTAAATGTAAACTTCTTCATTTTCACCGCTAACGTCCTACTCAACGAGGAAGGCGCGTAGATAACTAAATGTGACGAATCTACCGTAAAAATCCAAGTTACAGATTCTATTTTGCACATGAAAGAAACCGACACAGAAATCATGCGAGGAAGTAGTTCTTAACTTCATCAATACATTTCGAAAAAATAATTTATCATCGATCAAAGAACAGAAAATGACATTAAATGCATTTAATGAATTGTTAGACAAACAGTGAAACAGTGTATTTATCACTAAATGCAAGTCACACATTTCATGCATGACGCATACAGAATCCAAATTTGGATTAATTACTTTTGGAAATTTTTTAATTTTTAGGTTCTCGCAAGTTGTTTAATTAAATGAATGCCATTTCTAAGCTTCGACTAACCAGACACAACCTGGCATCCCGCACTACTTCCTCTTAGATTCCATATAATCCCTTCCTCCCTTTATTCTGTCCAACATGCCCATCCTTTCTCTCCCCCTTCCTCGTTTGCCTAACGGTCTCCCCTCCATCACGTTCTTCATCATCCCATTGCCAATCTAAATGCTCTGAATCCATCTTTCCTGCCTCCTATGGATTTATGCCATCAATCCCATTTCGTCTCTTAGCATGTTGCTTCAACGACTGTTTCAGGGAAGTACAAAACTGCGTCAGTGCCAATGCTTCAATGAGCACTTTCTTAACATCCTAATTCAGATTCCCTGTCATCTCTCCCCTCCCCCATGTGAAATCCTATCTGCCTATTGAAATTATTCTTCTGATGTCTCTATAAAGAAGCAGGTGACGGAAAATGCCCTTGCAACTTTCTGCGAGATAATGAAGGGATTAGCGGGAACTGGGTCTAGTTTAGAGAACTTATCTTCAGAAGTCCTCGGTTTCTAACAGTAATGATAATGAGCAAAATGATAACTGTTTTCGCTTTGAGTCCAATTTGGTCGCACACGACCCACGACCTCTCAAACTTGAGAACTGTAAAGTAGACCTCAGCATTTACTGTTTGTCCTTCAGGAAGAAATTCATGATGAACAACACCGTCGACATCAAAGAAAAACAGAATCACGAATTCGATTTTCGATCGGCTTTTTTCTTGATTTTTTTGATCGCTTAAACCACTTGACAACGGATGTTTTCTTCAAAGCATTATCACCGTAAAAAGCTGTCAAAATTTCAGTAATTTCTTGATAACTTTTACCGCGCTTCACCAAAAACTTGATATTGATTCTTGATTGCACCCTGATTTCATCAATTTCCATTTTCGACAAACAGTAAAAACAAGGACAACAGAAACTAACATTACTGGCGCCATACAAACAGCTCGACGATCCGCCAATCACGGACGGTCTCAGGCAACTAGCACTGCTAGTGGTCTATAGTTCTATAGTTCTAGGTCTATAGTTCGCGTCATGGCCGCTAAATTGCACCAGTTCGCGTATTTATTGGAGAGACCTCGTATGCACGACTAGAAGATATCCCTCCCTCCTTACACTACCTCCGCTAACCCAGAGTTTTGGCAGACAGGTTTGGCCAAAAATTGTATTTAAGATATAATATTTAAAATATGTATTGAAGATATTATATATTCATTTTTGCATATACGTAATCTGTGGCTTCTAAATGGTATTTTCTACTACCGTATTTAATAGCGTTTTCCAAAAATCAATTTTCAACTTAAAAGATTTTTCAATGGTTATACTTTTTTCTAGTAAGCTAATTCACTACCTTTAAGCGAAATGTCCTCTCCCGACTTTAGTTGGAGTGAGTTCGGAAATGCACCGTGAACAGACGGATGTCTGAGCCTGCGAGCACCGATAGCACCAAAATCTGAGAAGCTGTACGTCTAATAACATCTTCTATTGGTTTCTCCTTTGGCAGGTTTCTCAGCGAAGAGCGGCGATCATTATATCTCGCCGCATAGGCACTCGTTCATCGCCTTCCCACTAATGCCGCCCAGGGCTCGCACGGCCCTTGTGGCTCTGGCAGTCCTCGCGGCCCTACAACACCCCGTATCGAGAGCCTGGGAGACGAAGGGTGGGCACAGGGGGGGTAGTGGGTACTGTCGACTCTTCCCGCACTGTACCTGCGTTGAGGGCCACCTGGAGTACAACATACACTGCGAGGGCGAGGTGGACATCCACTACGAGCGGCTTCTGGTGCCCAAGAGGGTCAGCGTCCGGTGCAACCCCGGGGCCGGAAGTAACACCTTCCGATATCTCTCGCTCCTTAGAATCAGCCCCCGCGACACCTTGGGTATCGATCTGAACCTGCACTACTGCCCACTGCCGGACAGTGGCTACGCCTCCCTCTTCCTCCCCAGGCATTTGATCAACTCCACGCGAAACCTCCTCCCGTACAGCATCCGGAAGCTGTACATACACTGCCTTCCGAAGCGGAACTTTCCGCTAGAGGGGAGACACCTGGCCCGTCTCGACTTCCTCGCCGTGCTGGGCATCTACTGCTCCGGACTAAAGACGCTGGACCCCAACCTTCTGGAGGGCGTCTCGCCCGAATTGGCGGAGTTTCATCTGGAATGGGCAGACCCCAGGTCCATCCCCCCTGGTCTTCTCTCCGGCTTCACCTCGCTCCGGTATCTGACTTTCAAGGCCATCAAGATTCGGTCCGTCCCTGAAGGCTTGATAGATGTCACCGAGGTCCTTAAGTGGTTTTCCCTCGAGAGAAACGGCCTTCTGGAACTGGACGATGATGTGATCAAGAGGGTTGAGAAGATCCTGACCTTCAACCTCAGCTACAACAGGCTGACGAGAATACCCACAAGTCTATGCAATCGACCGGAGCTGGTGACGTTGTACCTTCACAACAATGAGCTCACCACTTTGGATCCGAGGTGCTTCTCTGGGTTCACGTCATTACTATGGCTGAGCGTCGACAGCAACAGACTCCAGTCGCTAAATCCGAGGCTTCTGGTCGGGGCAACTGCTTTGGTTACATTCTCCGCGAGTGATAATCATATTGGAATGGAAACGTTTGCTTATAGTACCACCGGAAGGGATAAAAATTTAACTCTGAATGTGTTTTCCGAGCAGGATACCCGATACTTTATCACTCCATCCCTGCATAAGGATATCTTTGTGAATAACAAGGTTCTACAAACGCTGAATCTCCAGAGAAATGCTTTAAATTCACTTCCTGCTAAGATATTCTTTAATAACCCAGCTCTGACGAGAGTTGACTTGTCTTACAACAAGCTGACTCACATTTCTACGAGCACCTTTGAAAGAAACAACAAGGTACGACACTTAGACCTGTCCAACAATCATCTATCTAATGTCTCGGATACCTTGCTGGCTAACAACAGTCTACTCATGACCTTAAACCTATCAAATAACAGTATAAGCTCTCTAGGGAGCAGGCTTTTTCTTGTCTCTCTAGATGGACGGGGTATCGATTTGAGCAAAAACCATTTAGAACATTTGCCAGAAGATATATTTTTCCCATTCAATCAAAGCCAAAGCCTGAAGTCTCTGATACTTGCTTGGAACAAGCTAAGGACACTACCGCCTCTGACATTACCCAGTGTTCTTGACCTCAATTTGGCACATAACAAGCTAACAAACTTGACAGCAAGCACATTTAAGCACATGACAAGTCTGGAGTCTCTTAATATCTCCCATAACCTCCTCAAGGATATAGGCATAATGATTTTTAATAGTGGGCGGATAAGATCCATTGACCTGTCAAACAACCAGTTTGATACATCCACTGAAATCTGGATGAGGGCCCAGCAGTGCATTCTGAAGGAAGAGAGTGCTTGGAGCAATATTCATAGCTGGTATGGCATGAACAAGTTGAATGGATCTATCCCACCTACAAGCCTGGAGCACCTAGACCTGTCCAATAATGACATTAGGTCATTCTACAGCTTTCACCAGGTGGCCTTCGGATCAAACAATCTCAAAGAAGACATCTCACTGAGGAAGTTGGACCTATCAAGGAACAGAATCAGTTTTAATGACAGTGAACCCACGCTGAACTATGGAAAACGGATCTGGGGATATGCATCCCGATTGTCCCAACTGAAGAACCTTGAGGTGAGCACTGTCAAGGTTCTAAGAGTAGTATTTCTCTAGTATATCATCATGTTCACTATCTGTAGGCATTTTATGAAGTAACATTACAAACCAAAATATTGCTTCATACAGGTTGGCATATTTATCTTTGGCTCTATAGGGTAGGCAATGAGGACTCTAAGATATAATGAAAAGATAATGAAAAACTGTTAATTACTGATTTCATTGAAGAACCTGAGGGCATGCCTGATGTAAAAGTTTTTAAAATGAAGATGGCAGCATCATCTTGGTTAAACATTCCATTTGACAGATAACCTTGGAGTAATAGATGTGGAAGAAATCATTTTAGAAAATATCCCCATGAAAACCCTCTTTAAAGATATGAGATACAAATATGCATAGATGGGCTTAATAAACTTGAAGGTAATACTCTTCAGAGGAAAAGTGGAGGCAAAACATGCCAATTATATAAGCTATAAGTAAGAGCCAAAATATCATGGTGTTGTAATAATATAATGTGCAATTGTGTTATTCAAAAACAACTTCAGCAAATTCCATGGTCTCACGCCTTATTCTCTACTTATATATTGATTCCAGCATCTTTCATTAGATGCATATATTATTATGATGCGTGTATTATTAGGTTTCGTATATTAAAATTTTCAATTAATATTCCATTCAACACCCTCTTCAAATTCCAATTTTCATCTTTTTTAAGACATAAACCTTCACCACATCACCTACTCAGATTTAGAAAGCAGGTCACTGAAACCTCTGTGCGATTCGTTAGATTGGCTCTGGCAGAATTTCACTGTGTGGCATGAGAGAAACTTTAATCATAGCATGGTCTTGCATCAAGTTTTCAAGTCAAGTATTCTAGGTCCACCATTTGGTAATCATTTCCATTCACTGTTGCCCACTAAGGTACTCCTCCTGAAGCACAATGAAATTCAAATGATCCCGATGGACTGGAGGCACAACTTACCCAATCTCCAACTCCTGGACCTCAGGCACAACCGTATCACCTTCCTATGGCACCAGGATCTGCTCTTCTCAAATGGGGTGACTGCTAGTGACTTGAAAACTATGGACCTGTCCAGCAAGCACTTCATCCAGAGGGGCACCTACTACCAGTTTGCCAACTGGCACCGGCTCACTGTGGACCTCCGTCACAACCAAATCATGGGGGTTGAGTTACCACTGGCCCTGGTGAGGACACCCACACCCCTTCCTTTCTCATCGTCCGCTGAAATGGAAGCTCTTGGGAATGCACATTGGGAATAATCTACATCTGCATAATACCCCGCAAGCCTCCACAAGGGTGTGTGGCCACAAGGACATATTAGGTCACCACTCAAAAAAGCAACAAAACAACATGCAAAACTATACCCACACCCACACCAACACCCAACTATACCAACACCCACAGTGGTGTATATATTCATGCAAAAATCCTTTCATTCTACAGGCATGCAAATACATATACCATCATCTGACGAATAATTGCCCCTTAGGATGCAGTAAGAAATTTATCAAATAACGTGCAAGCTAGAATTTGAAAAGTAGAAAGGCAAAATCCCACTGCCACATGGACATGCAAAATACAACGGTCTCCTCCCCAAGGACACAAAGTAAGGAATGTGATCCAACACTGCAGGTAGCAGGAGGGTCCCCCCACAGAGAGAGACGAGGGATGGACAGGGAAACTTAAAAACAGACAAGGCAGAGCAAGCAATACTGTTAAGAGCGGCACATTATTTAATGGCATTCTAATGAGGTCATGTGGAAAGAAAGGGTTTTGACAACAAAACACACAGGACTAGTGAAAGTGCATGCAATTGAGTAGAACTAATTATTCCCTAGACACTGAGGGTGGCAAGTAGAATTTTTGGTTTCTACAACCCTACAGTTGCTATTCTGTATTGTCCGTGGGAAGGAGAAGTCCTTGAGTCTGCTAGGTCTGGCATCTATTTCTCCAATTTTATATACATGATCCAAGCGACCAATGTATGCTGGAGGGCAAATAATTTGTGTGACCTTGGTGGTGAAACATGCGGATCTGAATTTATTTAGTAAGCTCAACCTGGCATTGAATCATCTTTCTTCTAAAGATTCCCACACCAACTCCATAAGCATTTCAGTGACTCTTTCCATTTTATCGTAACAGTTTTTAACAAAATGGGCTGCCCAGTGTTGAACCTTCTCAATTTCCCGAATGAGGCCTTTTTCTATTGGATCCCATATGCTTCATGTATATACTAAATGAGGCCTAACAAGAGCATGATAACAACGTTCCTTGACCCTGGAGTCAGTTCTGCCGACAATGCATCTAATAAATCCCATATTTTTTATGCTTGCCTGCAGACTTTACCTATGTGGGTCCCCCAAGTTAAGTCTTTAGTGAATGTAACACCTAGGTATTTTACCATATCAACTACTTCCAGGTCAACTCCAGCTAATTTGTAAGCAAATCCAGTGCATCTTTTAAAGAAATTTACCACCGAACATTTATTAAGACTTAATGACAACCCCCATTTTGAACACCATTTAGTAATGCAATCTAGACCCTGTGCTAGAATTAAATGATCCTCAAGCCCAGATATCTCCCGATAAATCTGCGATCATCTTAATCTTACTTTTCACTGCGTGGTTCAAATCATTAACAAAAATCAAGAAAAGGAATGGCCCGATTACACTTAACTGAGGTACCCCCCAGGTGACTCGTATGCTGTCAGAACTAGCACCATCAAGGGCAATGATGAGATAATGGCAGCATTCCAGGACCCCTCTCTTCCCATAGTTGCTAGGCAGCATTAGTCTGTTGATGAATGGACGGTGTGAGTGAGATCTCAAGTTATTGTCTCCATTCAAGTCCATGCCTCTATTGGAGAGCCAAGTTTCTAAATGACATCATTGATTACCTCCATATGTTTTGCTACATATTATCCACCACCCATCCTTCTTTCCTCAAAGAATATTCTTCCTTCTCCCTGCTTAACCAACTGTCTGTTCTGTGCACACTGCATTCCCTTGGGTCATTTCATGGCTCCCTCACTGCATGTTCCTCCCTAACCGTAAACTGAATTTATTGCAATTAAACTTGTCATGTATTAGGGTAGGATATAACTTTTAAAATACCATTCCTGCATTTCACCCTTTTGTCTAACAATAATATCAAATGGACCTGACTAATTTAACCTGTGGCCATCAACCAAATATCATTCTGCAAATATTATAGAATGACTGAAAAAGGTAAAATTAAAGACACAGGACTGAAGGAGAAACTGGAGATGTTAACTCAGTTTGTTTTGAACATGCAAAAGGGGTATTTCAAAAAAATGATGAGATAGGGAATGCACAATACATGTCATATTTTGATGTGTTGGAAATATTTATTAATATAGCTTTCATTTCTGAAAGACTTAAATAGCACCTGCTCCTAAATATCCAAGTGATACGATATTTTTAATATTTCAGGGCACATTATACCTCCCTGCCACTTTCCGAGTGATTGAAGAGTTTAAATTAACAGTTTTACCATGTCCTGGCCATGTGAAACTCATGCTTAAGAACACTGACACTGTGCTGCATACATCAGCCACATAAATGAGGTAGTGATTTCAGCATCAGATGAGATTTATAGCCATTCAACAAGATTGGTTAGGCGATAGACCAAGCAACCAACAGTACCATCATAGCCAAAACGATTATCAAACAGAGAATTTGTTCATTTTGTATAGTTTTGCCCTCCTACCTTCTGCACTTGAAAAATTGTGAATTTTGCCACCTTCAAAGATTTTTTTGGGATAAGAAAGCTATTAAAAAAGTTTCAAAGTTTTTGAAATTGAATTCAGATTAAGTATCCTGATCTTGTAACATCCGTATTTATCTTATATTCTATCATTTTAATGTACACAAATTTAGGATGACTATTTCAATACAGGGGACCACCAAATTTCGGAAACTATGGCCAGTGGGTCTCGAAGGTTTAAATTTCTGGTGATGATATTTCAGTTAAGAAAGCTGGCGATTAATAGCAATAAATATATTTGGAACTTGTCAGTGGAAGGTGTCCACCCATTAGCACTGTTCACAGTCACATGATGATGGACTTCTTAAAAAAAATGGGGTTAGTTTTCATTGTCACAGTAACAGGTGTTTTTGGAGTGACAACATGTGTCAACCAAATTCAATTTATTTCTTTCCCATGAGTTTGAGTGTCGTATGGTATGTAACTGCAATGGACTGTGTTGATTGTTCCAAATTCTCCTTAAAGATGGCGGATGTTGCCAAGGGATGCAAGGTTGATGAAAATTATGGGCACGCCACCATTCTCCTTGGAGACAATCCATTTGTGTGTGGCTGCCAGACATACCAAATGCTGCGTTATGCACTGAAGGAAACGAGACCAATTTCAGAACTTGAAAAGGAAGGAAACAGCAAACTGGTTCTACCAGCCAAGATTGACATAAATGGCTTGTCATGCTGGTAAGTAGTGAACCAATTATTCATCCACAGTTATGTATAGAGGTAGAAAATTTTCAGGATTGCACCAAAGAAGTGCCTAACCAACCTTTGACTTGACCAAACAATTGCATTTATTCTCCATTATTTACTCTCCACAAATGTGGCACCTATCTTGCCAAGATTATTTTCACACCCAATTTTTCATGAAAAATTCAAACACTGCACACTGTACCTTGTGATATGCCTGTAGCCTCAACTATTTTGCAAACCTTGATTTGTCGATCACTCAAAAGCTTATCTTGGATTTTGTCAATCACCTTTTGTGGTCTGTAAACCAAGTGTTGATCTTATCCCCTGACCCTGTCTAATACAGAACTCTATCGCATTTTCCCCAAAGTCATTCCTTGTTCCTAAGCCGTAGTCCCCTTCCTCACTGCTGTCTCTCTCTCTGACCCTGAAATGATTTTTAAAGTTCTGGGAATAGGAAATGTTTTGGTTGGGGTGAGAATGGGAGATTAGTGCAGATGTGGTAAAACTTCAAAGATACATGATACATGAATCCTCAACAGCACTTTGAGATGAGTGAGAAGGTGTAAGTTGTGGCTTTTGATATAGTGAATTTGGTAGAATTAATGAATATATTTTGTAAAATAGAAATAGATTGGAGGGTTGGGACACTTATCTGCAACCTTTACATGCCTCAAACTCCTGAGGGGTGAGTGTTGGATGGAGAGTCTGAATGGGCAGTAATAGGAAGAGGACTATGACATGAGTGTCCTTTCTCACCTGTACTATTAAACATATATGTGGAGGAAACTATTAAAGAGGCATGGGAGGAACTGGAGAAAGGAATGAAAGTTGGCGGGGAATCCATAAAATCAGTTAGGTTTGGTGATGATCGAGATTTAGTTTGTCAGTCAGCCAAGGGATTATAGGCATTACTGTGTTCATTGAAAAGCCAGTGCAATAGGCATAGCATATGAGTAAATGTAAAAAAATTAAAGTTATATGGTTTTTAAGAAAGAAAAAGGTTAAATTTAGCATTGCAATTGGCAAAAAGGGCAAAAACTAGAGCAGCTGGAACAGTTTACATATCTCAGAAGTGTTTTGGACCAAAATGGTCAACGTAGCAGAAGCATAAGGAGAAGAATTGGATTAAACAAAGAAACTAACACATCGACATTGAATAAGGACGCTGAGAGAGGTTGTCATGAAAATACTCATCAAAACCATGATATGAAGCAATGTTTTGTATGGTGAAAAATATTAATGAGAAAACATCAAATAAATAAATTTAATTCATCCCTTTCATTTATCCAAGTGCATGCAATGGAGAAGGGGGTAAAATCTATTCTGCACACACGTTATTACTATAATGCAAGCGTAAAATTATCTATATTTCTTTGATTCTGGAATCCATATGCCAAGCTAAGCAGTACATACCCTTATTCTGTATTTCATGAATATTATTCTTCACTGGACCTATTCAATGGTGCAATACTAATCAGTGTATACACAGCATGGTGATTTGAAGGCCAAAAGGAAATTTGCAGAAAACAACACTGGTAATAAAATACGAATTAAATAATATGCAAATTAAGTACTGAGTGTATTATTTGAGATTTTTAGTAGTTTCCATGGAAATTGTTTAACCATCTAACTGAATAAAGTATTTTGCACATTAAATGTTGCTGTGCATGAGCTTGACAGATTAAATAGGCACTGACAAAGAAAGACACCATCATAGTGATTCATTTTGATAGTTTCAAATTTATATTATCAATGAAATAATTTTCATAATGATGTCATTGTCCCTTAAAATGGTCTGGTAAATAATGGAAACCTCCCTGCCTTCTTCCTGGCAGGAACCCTCCGACAGCGAGGAGTAAGATGGTGTCCGATCCAGAGACATGGATCCACCATCTGATGCCACTACTGGGGCTGTGTCTGCCCTGAGGGCCCCAGAAAGATACTTGCCATTAAAAAATTGAAGCCAGCTGAAAGGGCAGCAGGAGTGTGGGACAATTGACACCTGGAAGTGGGAAATACATTAAGTTATTCATTTTACTGATTTATTTTATCGAACCTCTTCTCAAAATCTAAGAAACAATAAAATACATCCTGATTGTATTCTATGTTCTCTCTCTATTAGTGACCTCATTACAGCATTATGTGTGCCTCTCCCCTTTCTAAATCCAAACTGAACATCCCCTAAATAATCATTTGCCCTGCTCTCCATCCTTTTGTTGATGATCCTGAGAACCACTTTAGAAGTATGCAAATAAATCTCTTGTTTTCTATTCCTCACTTATGGATGTCTTTCCCTTTTTTGGGGTAGAAAATAACACATTTTGGATGAAATTTTCGATGAAATTTGGAAACCAGAAGAGAAACTTGAATTGGCCTTGTGTGAAGTGTTTAACCTATAATTTGAAAACACTACATCTTTGGATTATACCTTTTCATTTGTTGCCCAGAAATTAGACTGTTTGGACTGCAGATGGAGTTTCCAGTTGGGCAACCAGGCAAACTATTTGAATACGGCCCAGGGGCCCTTAGTTCACAGGCAGGGGCACCATGGCACCGCCGAATTGGCTGCCACGCTGACCACACACATTGCCTCGCATCATAATTTACAATTTGCTCGATTTCTTAATAGATGAATGTAAAAGTTTGCATGTGTGTGAATGATGATTGTTTATTAACTCAGGATTGATGTAGCATATTTCTTCAGGCATTAATTTCTATCCTGCCTTTTTTATGCTGGCTCCCTCTCTCATGGTGAATCTAGGGACTTGACCACGTTCACTGGTGACCTGAAGGTGTGCAGGTTGAGGGTATGATGTTCTGGGCCCCTCATGGCCACAAAAGACACTAGTACTGAGGAATTTGAGAGATCCAGTTCAAATCCCTGTCAACACAGATGAAATTTTAAAACTCTGAAATATTTGCATTTCGATGTGCATTAGTGGATGACCCCATTAAAAGATACTGTTGTAGCATATCCCACAACTTCTTTGAATGTGCTGGTAGTTCATGCATCAATATATGCAACTGGTAAAGATTATTTGACCATTTGTAGCGTGCTAAATTAGGAAATATGGAGATTATGAAAGGGTTTTGATTAAATAAAGTAAAACTGAATAACAGAAAATCTACAGCAGTGCTGATAATAATTCAAATAGAAAGTAGGGTAGGTAGGGGTGTTGAAAAAACATCCTCAAAGGATAGAACTAGAAAGTCAAATATTAGAATAAAAATTAAAGTCATATGCCTTGGTGTGATAGCTGTTTCCCTCAAGTTCAATACTTTTGAACACCATGTCAAATAAGTATGTAAAACATGCTAAATGATAGCATTGATATTCAAAGCATTTTCTTATCCATGTGTTCATGGCTCATAGTAGACAAAAGATTTTCAAATTGAGCTTTTACAAAAGCTCAATTTGAAAATAAATGCAATCCAGTATGTGAAAAAGTAATGTCTATGAGAAAGATGCACAATTGTTCAAGAATAAGTACACTCATTGCAGGTATTAAAGTGATGCCAATATGAGAAGTTAGCATTGCATTGTATGCTCCTTATTTTATATCTGTCCACTTAATAGATTAAGTTGATTATGGCAATTCACAATTTTCAAATGCTGAAACTTCTTACCCTTTGTTTTGTGGAATTCCAACTTAAATGTTCTTTTCACTTTTCAATGCCCATCTCTGACCAATGAGCATGCATCACCTGCCACATATATTACTGATATAGGGGTCCAAACCTCCATTTGTATGATGTTTTCTACCAATTCACATAAGTGCATGCTCAAAGAGGTCTTAAGTAAATGGAAGTGATGGAAGCATTTTCTTGCAACTACCAATATTTTGCCATTTGGTTCTTTTGAATGTGTTGATCAAGGAGAGACACTTCTGCCCTGACTATGTGCCTTGCAATTTTAGGTCATTCATTGTGTTCTGTGTATACTTGCTTTGTGGTACAAATATTTTAATGGCAACTTTGATTTTTTGGGACCGATTAGAAATACTGACAGAGCTCAAATCTATTGTTAGTGGAAATTAAAAACAGAGGGGAGTCGATCAATTAGCGAAAATGATGTTATCTCAGTGCCTCTTCATTCTGAGATGATTAGCAGACAGTATGCTCTGGAGCATAGAATTTCCAAGGGAACCAAAAAATTCTCAGTAACCTAACTAAGAGCATATTATAGACCAGGGATGATGAACCTTTTGGCAATTGAGTGCAGACGTTTAGTATGTGATAAGAGCATACTCTTGACACTTTGGAATGGCTCATAACACCTCCCAGCTCTACATGCCAAAATAATTGTTCTGCGTGCCATGCTGGGTACATGTGCCATAGATTCCCCACTCCTATCCTAGGCCATTCCTTTGGTGAGAGCCATGCAATGCAACTTAATTGACTGAGGCCTAGTTCGTGTCACTGATTGTCCCCTCAAAGAGCCTTAAATTCTGTCATATGTGAGCAGATTTCCAAAGTAGGAAACAATCACACCCTCTCCCTGATGAAGAGGGTGTGGGTGTAGCTTTTCCCAACAGGGATCCAATTTCAATTCAAACTGAATCTTGGTGGCTTAGAAAGAGATCAAGATTTCTGTGCTCTTTTCTTTGTCAAAATTTCCGAATTCAACCATTCGCTTTGAAGCTACTGCAATTTCGGCTGTTAGTCGGGAAATATTTCAATTGACCCAGGGGAGCTAAGGAATACATAAAAGATTCATATCAAACATACAATACATAGCAAGAATTCAAGAGCTCTACGGCCTCTAGGTTAAATAATAATAAGGGGGAAAACTCCACTGGCCGTTTTTTACGGCCAGTGGAGTTTTCCCCCTTATTATTATACAATACATATGCGACGTATTTTGCCGTGCCGGTTTTAATTTCCTAAAAACATCACCTCATTGATTTCTTAATAACATGGTTTTGTTTTGGTAATATCAAATTATAAATGATATAAAATATGCCCTACAAATGACGATATTTAAGCAAGCGGCAGTATTGTGACATTAGCGTTACCTATCAGCCAAGATCCTAACTACGGTGTAGTTTCTTTCTAAATCAGGGCCATCTGCAAGCGTGTTTCAAAAAGACAACCGAGTTAAAGGCCTTTTAAGAGCGAGGGTGAACTGTGGTTGAGCCCTTCTCATTTGTACTTACTGCTGTTTTAAGTGTCTACCGATGTTGAATTAATTTTTCAATATCGCCTTCGTGATAATCAATGACAGTAAACATAGTTACTCCTAATTTATTAAAACATTGCTACGGCTTTTAATCATGAATTCCAAATCTGTCACCGGTGACTTCTTTGTTCAAAGAAAGAAAAGAAAGTTGACACTTTCGTGCCAAAATGTTACTTCTGGAAAAGAGAATCCGAATTCCGTTGATGCCGAATCTGCGTTTCTTGAATTAAAAGATCTCTTCCCAGTGAAAGAACTTAACAGCCGCTTACCCCCCATTATTTTAGTTCATCAAGTTTACAGTATTTTAAAAAATAGAACTGCTGTTGATAAGGAAATTGTGAGAACATGGTATATCATTTGATTTTAAGCTTTCCCGGAAGGCTTGTTGACTAAATATTCTCCGTTTTACAGAACGAGCTCGTCGAAAAAGATGTTCTCCGTCTTTTTAAGCTTGGAATGAATGGAACCACCATTGTGGCAATATTTTCCGAAGATTTCAATGCACACGTCTTAGGACGTATTTGCCCGTGCCAGGTGGTTACAAATGCTGAAGAGTGGCAGGAGGATCCCCAGCCTCCCACAATTAACAAGGAATCGCCGGTTAATCCATCAACTTCAAAGGCACTAACTATAAATAAGTGCCATAAACAGTTTTTACATTATAATAAAACTGGAAAGAAGTGCATAACATGCCTTCTGAGTCGTACTGTTGTACGTTTTATTTATGAAGTAATGCCATTGATTCAAGACGTGAGTGTGGACAAGGAAATACTTAAAATAAAATACAAATTCAGTGAAGAGGATATCCGGTTTGTATCAACCTTTAACTTGCAAGACTCTCGAGTTAAATGTATATATTCTCAATTTCAGTAACTTGATAGTACCTACCCAATGAAAATACACTTCCACTAAATGAAGATGAGAAATGCAATTTTCTCAGACAACTACTTTCTAATTCAGTCGACCAAGTTTCCGTCTATATTTTGGTTGCCTTGTGATGTTAGTCTCACCAGCTTTAAATGGCAAAAATTTGAAATAATATTTGCAGAATGCTGATGAATATCGGTCTCCTGGTGGTGCGTTCTGTTGGAAGTTATTGGCTCTCTTTCCCTAATGCTGGAGAATTTATGAAACATTTCTTAAAAGGAAGAGCAGCATTATTAAGGCTGATTAAGAAGTGCAAGTTTTCAGAGATTCTTCAGTCGGTGAGTTCCCTAATATACAAAGCATGTAATCCAAGTTTTAAACTCACAAAATTATAATATTAGCATTTTAAAACTTTTTGAGCTCTTTGTGTTCTTATTTCTTAACCTATTTAAATTTTCATTGATCTGATTAATTATGGTGTTTTCTTGACCTGGGGCATATCACAGTAGAGTGTGTGAAAGAACTATGGTTTTAGATGGAGGGATTCTGTTGATTGTTAAGGGAGATCAAATTCTGTCGTGGTGACAGATGTGTTTGGCCTCCTTGACAATCTTAACTTTCTTTGTTTTACCCACGTTGTGTCTGTATTGAACATAGGATGCATTCCAAAAGTAATGCAATTATTTTTAAAAAATTTATTGAATAGATACACAAACACTTAAAATTCTTCTAAAGTACTATCCTTGGGCCTCTACACATTTTTTCTAGAGACTGCCATGACTGGTACTCACCCTGGAAGGTGTCTTTGGGGACCTCTCACAAGGTCTTCGTCACAGCTGATTGGATCTCTTCTATGGTTGAAAACAAATTCTTTTCAGGGCTGCCTTAATCCGAGGGAACAAAAAGATGTCTGCTGGTGCGACGTCAGGACTTTAGGGGGTGGGGCAGTGTTGGCGCTTGGTGTTTGGTCAGGAACTTGTGGACTCGTAGCGTGTTGAGCCAAATACCTTGGGTACAAGCTTGGCGCACACTTTCCTTGTTGCTAAATCTTCAGTAACAATGGTAAACACAACAGTAGATGAGTAGTTCAGTACAATCATCTTGATACTCAATCAACAGTCAGTCCAACAACTGTCGAACGCGAGCCACATTTTTGTCGGTTTTGCTGGTTGATTCGCCGTGAACCTCTTCCTGGCCCTCCTTAATGACCTTTAACCACCTCAAAACTTATGAGTAGGACAGAGCAGAGTCCCTGTAAGCCTCACAAATCATTTTTTTAGTCTCCTCAAGAGATTTTTTCAGTTTAGCACAAAACTTAGTAATCACATAACATTGATCGATCATTGATTCCATTTTTTTGTGACACGGTCAGCAGAGAGATTTACAGTAATCGGTGTCCTGCCATTTCCACACCTTAGAGATCACAGAGTCCGGTTTCATGGAAAAGCTTAGCGCCCCCCCACCTACTCCAAGTGGTTTGCTATCTCTCCAACCAAAAGGAGTGGCATGGGAAATTCAATTCCATTACTTTTGGAATGCACCCTATATCTGCTTGTGATAATGTTTGACAATCATCACTCTGCTGTGCAGTTGGATTCACTCATTTGTGAGTAACAGGGGAGATGTATTTACTCAAAAAAGGAGATATGTATGCAGAAAAGCAAGCTGGAGGGGAAAAAGAGTGTAAGGGAGAGTGGGAGGAGATGAACAAAATCAACTCGTTCGGTCACCTTGAGAGAAATCGAAAACCAATGAACTTATAAGACATCAACTCACTTGGCGGCCAGCAGGCAGCAATTGGCTCACTCGAAGTTGAGGAAAAAATTTGACCCAGAACGTTAAGCCATACTTTTACTGCTCATGGCGGCTTTACCCTAGCATCACTACTGTGCGATGGAAAATATAAGGTTGGATAAGTTATTGGCAGGCCTCGTACAAGCTAGCCCACCTCCATGAGGACTTCATGAGGAGGTCTACCTTCTTGATCAAAGGGCTTAATGTCATTCATATCAGTATATGATTTTTACACGCAACCATTCAAGTTCATATTTAGCTGAACCATGCTACTATAGCACGTTACTCAATGGTTTCCTTTCTCACATTTTATATTTTGAATGGTGACTTCCCTAAAATAAATAAATATATATATATAGTTTATATATCTTGCATAAATATACAATGAATATTTTCAGGGGATAAGTAGTCCAGAGGTACAGGGGTTACCAACCAGAGGGCCCAGGTTTGATTACCTGGAATGCCTCAGGGCACCCTCAGTTTCACCCATGCTTTGATTCTTTGGGCATCCAATCTTTCTTGGAAACCACAAGTTGCAGAGGGAAAGGAATTTGCCACCATACCCTTTTCTATTAAATCAAGCTACAAGTTAATTACTGATTTTTAATATTTGCAGGAGTTGGAGAAACGGCAACTGGATAAGACAGCTAAGTTTGGCATCCAGTACCATATCCATGATTTGATTGGTGGGGATTTCGTGGACTGGTGAGTAGTATCTGATAATGCAACTTATGAACATTGTGGATCTTTTTATAAATGATTCATGCATTCAAGAATGTAATACTCATATACCTCCCCATGGACTACAACCATGAAATATTGGAGGGACTTGTGTTCTCTGATACCTAGACACCTAGAGCTGTGCTGTCAGGAGCAATGGTGATTGCTCCTCTTAGGTCACTCTTGGCAGGGAGGTCTAAGAGTAGGGGGCTGACAAAAGGTAGTTCAAGCTGCCACTGTTCATCAGTGAGGTAGTTGCAAAGGCTTCTGACCTCAGAGAGTGATGATTTCAACTTAAAATTGAGGAAGTCAATGAGAAGCTGCTTCAATTATTCATCTCATGATATCATCATGGGTCACGGTAGTCCAGGGAGAGCATTGGCCTACTGATCAGAGGGCCCAGGTTCGATTCTCGAGCAAGCCTCTCTGAGCACCTGCAGCTCCACCCAAGCTGTGTGATTTTTCAGGAAACCATACCGGCACAGGGAAAGGAACAGGCCCCCCTACCCTGATGTATGAATTTCACATGCCGTCGGGTTTAGTAATGGGTGAACTCTACCATCACCTATCAAACCAACCTTTGGGTTGATTACTGTGTTTATGGTTTGATATCACCATGTCCAGCTACAGATTAATTGAACCCTGACAGGTCTGTGACTTACCCCACTCGCTTACCTCCTCACATTGGAGGAGGCAGGGCCTCAAGGTAAATATGGAGGCTGGGACATTATTACAGTGCGTTTTTGTCTAAAAATTCATGAACAAGCAGTGAGCAATATGAGCAGGTGCATAATCATGGTGCAAATGCCATGATTGTTTCACCCATAACATGCATTTTTTCATGTTTTTTTATGAAAATGGCATTGAACGCAAGCAGTATTCTTTCTTGATTGTTTGACCTTGTGGCCCCATCTAATAGTACACTATGCAAAATTACAAAATTCCTGCTACTTTTTGAACACATCTCATATTTCTGCATCATCATAAGCTTTACTCATACATTGCTTAATCTTGTTCCTTAGTCTTGTTCTGACAATGATGTTGCAAATTTCATATCCTGCAGCATCCCCTGGCATGACCCATGTATAACTTCATTGCTTCAATACAGGATCATTTGGATTGGAAAACGACTTTGGAAACACTTTGTCAAAATTATTTCCTCCATTTTAGGAAAATAGACGTAATTTAGAGGAACAGAACACACAAATTTAAGTGTTCTGTGACTCTGAAAGTCAAAGCTTTAGGAATTGGGTGTCTTGATTCCTTCAAGAGTTATGAATCTGTGCATTCCCTTCAGGGCATCAAGAGCAATAATATGCAACATGCAACTTGTGTCTATAACTGAATGGATATAATTGATTTTTCCTGAAATGTTGGAATTAGCTGTTAGATTAGATTCTTGCTTGATTCATTCACTGAATGTAATGTTTACTTTTTACGTAGTGTCAATAAATGCTTTATTAACTGCTCTGTGTTTTCATAATTCATCATAATTATAGAATATAAATATTGGTAGCATAAATGAAATTATCGTTTGTGTCTTTGGTTCCATTATTGATATTGTTTACTTGAAATTTACTTTCAGTGTTGAGTCCACGTCAGGAACGTTACTGAGATTTACAACTGCAAATGAGAAGTGATGGGAAAACTATGTTTGCATGTTCACATCATTTTTGTGATCAGTGTTCTATTGGAGAGAGAAACAATTTTTTTGTTAAATTCTTTGATGGGATTTTTGTATAGATCATTGATGAAAGATTAGATATTATATATTGTTATATGTTACTCATTGAATGAAAAGAATTAATGATAGGAATGTGTTTTTGTTTAACAATGGGAAGTTGATACTGTATTTATTTCTATTTATTTGAGAGTGCCTTTGTCTGTTTTTCTAATATTGTCTTCCTGAAAATTTTGTATTAAATGCCAGCAATCATTGCCTTGCCTCCAAAGAAATAAAATCTCTTTATGGCCTACACACGTCCTTTGTTGGTTTTGTCTTCCTGTCGAAATCACTTCAGTTTCAGAGCTAGGAATTATGCGGAGCTAAAGAATGTACCATTGTATTGCATGTATGATGGGGTTTCCTAATATTTCATGCCATGCTATTTAGGCCTTATGAGTCTTGTAGTATTCATGGTGAGTGTTCATTATGCACCTGCCTTAAGCCAGCAGATGGCTGCTAAAAAATTGAGATGACTGTGATTCCTTAAAATGAAGGGTGCAAAACTTAATGATGACTGAAGGCTTTTTGTGTCTATTAAACATTTTAATTTAAATTGAAGATCTGATATTCTGATTCCCTTAGAGGCAATTTCTTAAATGTAACATTGTTTTTTTATTATTATTCTCGAAAAAAATTCAGAAGCCACTCTTCTATGATGTTCTCATATTTTATGCATGTGGGTATGGCCGTGAATATTAGTGAACTATCAAGATTTTATTATATCATGTCAGTGACTATCCTCTTAGTAATTATATTTTTGTTTTTTTTGCTTAAATAGAGTGAAATTCTTTCTGGAGTACCTGCAGTATGCCGTGATCACAGTATTTATCATACAAAAACATAACTTACCTTTAATTGTCATTTTTACAAGCAATGTTCATATGTCAAAGATAGTTTTATGCCTGTATTAACTATATTTCCACTTTCATTCATGATTTATTCCTAAAAATGGTGAATGAAGGTACTTTGGGACTTTATTTTGTCAAGAAAAAGTGCTAAAAATATAAATGAATATGCTTTCTCATCTAATATCATATTTCAAGAGACATAAACATTTGGACAAAGCTAACATGATGAAAAATCGACGCACATTATCGTTGACTGTTTGTTGACCAAGGCTCCGGCATCAAAATATATTCTATGAGAAGAAATTGGACATACCTTTCTTTGTGGTGTCTACTTGGCGACCTTTAGATGCAGGTGGTGTGGTCGCCTTCCTAATGCTGTAATGGTGTGGCAGTGCCTCATGGTCCATGATGCTCATTACTGCCCTTTCAGAGATGCTTCAGTCAGCGACCAATGGACACCATCCTTCGAAGTGAGGGTGTCCTGGCTGGCAATAGGTAAACATTGTGGCGACTTGCCTTTGCTCTCTTCTTTGGACATCCTAATCATGCAGTATTTCAGAAATTAATGTATAACTTGACACTTCAACAGTATTTAGCATTTGTGGTATTTGTATTTACATTCTATAGTTCCTTTCATTTATAAGTATAAATCTAGCAATGGAGTGAATCATAGCATCTAGAATGTAAAAATTTTTTCAGTTTGTATTCTAGTCCTCAAATTGGATCAAATCCAGGAAGTATGGTGGCATATTTTAATTTTTTATTTTATATAATTTTATATGGTAATAAGTTGAAATATATTTTATGCAAACATTCTCATAGCTTCAAAGTAGAATACATGGGAAGTAAAATGTTTGTTTTTTTGGCAATCTACCAGTTTAGGTAGATTTTGGTTAGAGTGAACCTACCATGGTAGAGCAACATTTCCCTTGGATCTCTTAGCAAAACACAAACTGACATCCAACATTACTATAAGCCCCTTTTTGATTCTGCATACTTCCTACCTCCAACATCCCTATACTACTCCTTCCTTGATTTCATAACATTCTCCCTCTTATCACAACATCCCATTGTCAATCAATATCCATTTTTCCTGTCTCCTTATGATTTCTCCCAGCAATCCCCTATCCTTCCGCACCATACCCAGCACCTCCTCATTTGTTTTCCTTTCTGCCCGCATAATTTTCTCCATACCCACATTTCAAAAGCCTCCTATCATACCTATCAACCTGCTTCAATAATCATGTTTCTGCACCAGAAAAAACCATGCTACATATCAAAGTTTTGATGAGCCTTTCCTTAACATCCTTACTCAACACCCTTGTCATCAATTCCTTCCTAAAGGATTTTCCCCTTTGTGGAATTCTTCATCTTGTGTTCCTACTACTTTGACCCTTTTGATCCAAAACACTTACAAGTTATGTTTTGTAAACTGTTCCATCTGCTCTAGTTTTTAGCCTCCTACTGTAACATTTAACTTTTCCTCTCTCTTTCTCGAAAACCATATAACCTTTGCTTTGTTTAGATTTATTCTTATCCCATACCTATGGCAGTGATTTCCCTTGGCTGATTGACAAATAAAACTTGATCATCAGCAAACCTAGCTTCTCCGCCTACTTTAACTAATTTTATGAATACTGCACTGACTTTTATTCCTATCCCCAGTTCTTTCCATGCCTATTTAACCATTTCCACATTCACATATACATTGAACAGCAGAGGTGATAATGAACATCCCGGTCATACTCCTCTCAATAAATGCTATGAATTAGCCCATTAAAACTCTTCCTCCCACATTTCCCTAAACCTTCAGGTTGTTCTGCAGGAATGTTGTATTCCTCCATGGCCTTATTTGATTTCATTTCCTGTAATTCCCTTCCTATATACCCATCGAGTAAGCCTGGACTTAAGCTATCTTCATCTATGTCATTTTCTCTTTTTATATCTAACCTTGCTAGTCTAAGTTTTTAACCATACAGTTCTTCTATATATTCCTTCAATTTCTCTTGGCTACTTTCTGCTTCAACTAATATTTTACCCGACTTATGTCTAACTGTTAACACAGATTTTCCCTTCCTCCAGATAGTGTTCTAACCTTCTTTTATAGCAAACCAATTTTACCTTTCCTCAGATAACTTTCCATATCCTTGCACTGCATCTTCCACCATGCATCTGCTTCTCCTGCTCCATTTTTTACCTCTTTATGCTTCCTTTTACCGAACTGTATTTATTCTTTAATTTCCTTCTCTTATCTTTCTAATAATCTCATCCATATTCCATGATTTCTTTGCCCTTTTCCAATTAATTACCTCTTTAGTTTCTTTTGTTTTTAATAGCCTTTTTTTGATATGTTACCATTTTTCCTCAATAGCATTTATCCTCCTTTCCTCACTCATGATTTTCTCTCCTGCCTGCTTATACTCCTTCGTTTTGATCCTGATAGTGCTTCTAAATTCCATTCCCTAAACCGCATTCCATTTTATCTTTTTGAATCATATGCTGCACTTGTTCATTCCTTTTTTGTGATCAAAGTCTGCATCTGCTTCCAGAAACTGCAAATTGATAATGCTGTTCCTAACTTGGTGCCTAACCGTAATGTAGCCCAACTGATAACTTCCCGAAACACCTGACCTTTATCAAGTATCCACGCCTTTTGTAGCATCTAAACCAACTTTGGTGATGATTATCCCATCTACAGCAGAACTCTATTGGTTTCTCCACATGGCCATTTCTTGTTCCTAAATCGTAGTCACTCAACACTCTACCATCTCTTCCTTTGGCTACCAATTCGTTCCAATCTCCCATCACTATCAAATGTATTCCTCAGGGAACACATATTTATGTCCTCTAACTGATTGTAAACCCTATCGACTTCTTCCTCCCTATGATTGCTTGGTGGCGTGCACAGGGTCCTCTATGAAAGTAATCTGCATTCTCTGCGAAAAAAAGATTTATTGATCATACTTGTACAAATGCTTAAAATTCTTCAAAATACCCTCCCCCTGCATCAATACACTTACAAATACGTGTCTGCCATGCCTGGAAGGCACCCTGAAAATCCTCGATGGGAATGTTTCTCAGGAACGTTGTAACATGCTTTTGGATGTTTTCCATGGTCTCCCAATGTTTTCCTTTCAGCTCTCTCTTCAGTTGGGAAAACAAAAAAAAAGTTATATGGAGCCAAGTCAGGACTGTAAGGGGGCTGGGGGACCACCAGGCCAGGAAGTTGGTAATGATGAAGGACGTGTGGATGGGGGCATTGTCATGGTGGAGCTTGACCATGTCTTTGATGTCAGCCCTCACTTGCACAACCCAGCATTTCAATCAGTTGAGCACCTCCAGGTCAAAGACTGAGTTGACAAGTTCTCCTTGCGCTACGAGCTCAAAATAGATGATTCTTCGCATATCAAAGAAGACAATGAACATCATTTTGATGTGCAACTTGATCATTCACATTTTCTTGGGGCAAGGGGTTGATTTTGTGTGCCGCTCACTGCTCTGCCTTTTCAATACTGGGTCACATGCAAACATCCAGGATTCTTCTCCAGTTGCGACAGGGTTAAGAAAGTCCTGCTCATGTTGAATCACACACAGCAATTCTTGACAGCACAAAACTCAAAAGTTCTTTCTGGTCTTCCATCAACACTTCTGGCATAAGCTTCGCGCAGACCTTGCGCATATCCAGATCCTCAGTCACTATCCCATGTATCGCAAATGTGGACTTGTATATGGTGTTAGCAATTTGCTGGATGCTCAATCGCTGGTCGAAACACAAAACTTGGTGCACATAATTCATGTTTTTGTTGGTCCTGGCCGTTGTTGGGCATCCAGAATAGGGTTTGTTGGCGACCTCCTTCCGGCCCTCCTTGAACATCGTGTGCCACTCCCAGACTGTGACCCTGAAATGTAGTCATCCTTGAAGACCTCTTGAAACATCTGGAATGTTTTGGTTGCATTCTTCTTCTTTCCAAGCTGCATGGAAAACTAGATGGCGTGTCGCAGTTCATTGGGATGCTCCATCCATGTTAACAAGTTGAAAAACACACTTCACTCAGAGGCACGTCTCGGGCCACTCACATTGCTCGGAGCAAACTGGCGACCAGCTGTGTTGGAAGGGAAGACCCCCCACCACATTTGCCGACCAGATTTACCGAGCTGCCATGGATAGTCACGTCACAATTAAATCATGCGCATTACTTTCATAATGGACTATGTATTCCTGAACAATGACCAAGTTTGTTTGGTGGTTCTGTTCATCCAAAACTTACCTTTACCGGTAGATTAGTTATTAAATAGAATAATAAAATAAAAGGAACATAGAATTCAACATTATTCACAACCTAAACGAGTGCATGTCTCAGACTATTCGGGTGCAAGTGAGGGATGGAGGGTCTGGAATGGCAATGTTAGAAAGACAGTACTGCTCATTATCACCTGTGCTTTTTATCACACAAGTGGAGGAAATGATTAAAGAGGCATGGGAAGAACTGGAAATAAGACTAAGTCAGTAGAGAGTTAATAAAATAAGTTAGATTTGAAGATCAAGCTTTAGTTTGCCAGTCTGCAACACTTGCAGGGGTTGTGCAAGCATTGCTGAGTGTTGAAATGAAATCATTGACTTTGTAATTTCAATATGTTATGCAATTTCCATAAAGTTATGCCTGAGACAACAAATTGCTGAGTGACTGGAAGACCAGTGTGATAGGTATTGGATGAAAATAAATGCAAATAAAACAAAAGTTGTGCGATTTTTAGGATGGATAGGGGCTAAGTTAAATGTCATAATAGGAGTGCAAAAAGTAGAGCAGGTTGAACATTTTACATATCCAAGAAATGTTTTGGATGAATGACAGTAAAAAAATAAACTTTGCACTTCCACATAAAGATTTGATATTTCAAAACCATGGTTTCGATGTTGCGCATCATCATCTGATGACACATGAAAAATTTTTCAACTCATATAGCCTGGCTCCAAGAGGGGAGGAAGGTATAACACAAGTAAGGTACAATAGGTAAGGGAGAGGGGGTAAGTTGAGTGCATGTGCAGCAACCTATTAGTGGGCTAGGGGGGGGAGAGGTTGTGTATTGGAAGGTTTCTTGCTCAAATTTGTGGAAGTTTATGTTCATTAAATGAAGAACACCATGTAACACTACCGTTCTTAGAAATAGCAGCGGAAAAAAACTTCCACAAATTTGAGCCAGAAACCTTAGAATACAAACCCTCTCCCTCCCCTAGCCCTCAAATAAGTTGCTGCACCTGTACTCACTTACCCCCTCTCTCTTACTCCCTCTACATTCCTTCCCACTTGGAGCCAGGCTTTATAAGTTGAAAATTTTTTTTTGTATGTCACCTGATGATGTACAGCATCGAAACCATGGTTGTGAAATATCAATCTTTATGTAGAAGTGCAAAGTTTATTTTTTTACCCTCATCACAAAGGAATTCCACAAAGTTGAACCTGAAACTGTTATATTTATCTTCATCCAGATTGATCCCACAGGTGATGATAGTCATCACGCAATTCTTTCTCCAAAGTACGATGAAGCCCCACAAGACACCATTTGCCAGTTTAATCCCCACTTTTCTTCTCTCGTCTCTTCCCACTTCAGCAGCAGTGGCCATTGAAAACACTCCCAAGGAATAACATTCTCATTTCATTGACCAATAAGACTCAATATGTGCATCCAATTATTATTCAATCCCTGATGTCTTTCTTCTCACTGGGATGATTCATATAAAATAGGAATACACATTTGGTCAAACTTGAACTGTGACTTACTAATACTTGGTACCTAAATTTATTGTGATTCTAGCAGCTAGTTAACAAGAGGTTTAGTTGCCTAGATATTTGACAGATTGCAACCTATCTTCAACATGAAATTGGGGTTAGCAATTATGGGAAAACAAAAACAATTTAAAAAATAAATCAATTGGAATGTATTTTTGCATGCATACAAATTATTTGGTGTCAGAACAGCTGAGAATGTGTCAGAGAAGTCTAACAACAATAGTATGGACATTTTTTCCAAAAAGGACAAATTTGTTCATTTATCATCTGCTTGCAAGCAGAAGGTAATTCTACAATGGTATATAAATATAATAGAACCAAGATAATTTATTTTATATTAGCTAGTGACATTGTAAACTTCACAAAACATTTTCTGTGAACATCAACAGTGTTGCATAAATACCAAATTATTGATCTAAAAAAACATTTATCTCAGTGGTATCAGAGTGAAAACTTAGCTGCAAGATTAATCACTCCCAAGTGATTGGGTTATAATGATAGTTTCTGAGGATTGAGCCAGTAAACAGTGACATTAAGTTACAGTAATTTTATTAAGTAACCAATGCCAACATGTACAGGAAACCTGCACCATCACTTGGGTATTGACCGAAGGGAGTATTCCTACAATTCAGGAGCATGCCAATGTCTTGATGTGAGGTGATTCATTCCATTCTTCTAAAGAGAGGAGACACTGGAACTAACTACTCACAGAATTCTCCGATACATCTTGTGAATAAAGTGATCCTTCATTTTGCTATTTTGTTTTCAACCAATTTTTTTAAAAACATTGACATTGCATCACATTGTTGAAGCCTCGAATGGAAACCCATGACGTTTGACAAATGATACATTCGCATTTCAATTATTTTACATGATGTTCAGCATCATGTTGCTAAAAGTATGAAAATGTTTGAAAGGGAGAGTGTCAGTGATTTCAGAAGTGAGACAAAAATAAAAATCTCTTTGTCTGAGTCTTTGAATGTTCTCTCTTACTCAGATTCTACTGAGGACAATGCTGTTTTAATAGATCACGCTGATTGTGAATGCAGGCATGATGCAATAGCATTCATGACAGACATTGAGGAACATGAAGGAATTAGGATAAAGCAGGGAGCAAAACATTTCAAACAGTCACATGCACTGCACGAGCACAAGGTGAAGGCCTCTTCATCTCTCGGCAAGTCAAGGTCTACTGCATGAAAGAGACTTGCTATGAAGACATAAAAAACTATGAAGTGTTCTATTATTTCAATTCACTGTGCTGTTCGGAAATTATCTCTATGATGTGTTGAGGACTGTATTCATGAAATCTGATATCCTCTGGATGTAATATTTCTATAAAAGTATTAAGTGTGGTTGTTGGTGTAGGTGTTTTTGGATCCATTAGTCCTTTCATTAACAATCATAGCTGCCTGACATGACGCATCATGTCAAGTCACAGGAGAATGGTATTTTTCTACTAGCCAGGGTGTGCTTTTGCAACCCCATGTGATGTGAACCAGTAATTTCCCAAACTGCCTGTTGCTGCCTCTGGACTCGGGCCTGACATGTTCACATGGCAGCTCCCCTATAAACCACACACCCTAACTCCACCCCTTTGACCCAAACATCTTGACTAGACATCTGCCACACCCCAGTCCATATTTGGTGACCCAAAAAACAAGCATGGTGCACGGAGGGCTATTGAAAAACAACACTAACAGGACAACAGTCATTCATGTGCACACACACATTTATACATTTTCTGCAGTTACAGCAGCTGACATAAGGTTTGTTTCCTATTTATGAGAGATGCATGACTAGCTTCGTACGATGACCAATTCAGAGTCACACAATTGCACACCTCACAACCAAATTCTCAGCCCTCACTGATGGATGGATTGTCTGCATACTCACACAACCCTTTAAAGCTGTCACCCACGATCGCCAAAATTCCGACTCCCTCAATCACAATCCACACACCTACACCCTCAGCCAAGAAACTAGGCAAATGTGAACTGAATGTCACCAACAAGCAACATCTCCGGCAGTTGCCACAACCATCAGGTTAGAATTTGGGAGCTCCAGGTGCTGTCCTTGCACCAAACTACGATGGGTTGGCGTGGATTTCCAGCACGTGTTCTGCTGAATTTCTCACATTGTATGCACATGGAGTGATTGAGGTATTGGAAGTTATCACAGCAATGTTACACTTTTACCATTTGATGCTTCTCAAAAAATCTCAGAATGCCTCTGTAGAATCCTTCCTCCCTCTCCCAAGAGGATGGCAGATGGGAGGGAAACACGGTGCTGTTCAATATGGGCACCAGCATGTGGGCGCATCCATTACTCACTCACTCTCCTGGCATGCTGCCCATACCCTGCAACACTCGTGCACCAATGACCACCAATCTCCCACCTCCCATCTACCATGCCACCCCATCACACACCTACACACTGCAAACACAATTCTATCCACAACCAGGTGGAATCAGACACCATTTGCATTAGTACAACACCAAACCTCAGCACCATAACTCCTGCATGGTAGTATGTGAAGGGGAAGGTGTGGGGAAAAAGCGTGGCACTCTCCGCTTGTCCATTTACAAATCTAAGGAGGGAGGGAAACAAGGAAAGGCTTCTCAAATCCACCATATCCTTCAACTAGTACCTAAATTTAATTCCTGATTTTTCTCTACTGCAATGCATGGTACAAATGAAACAACTGGTCTTCAACCCTGTGGAAAATAAAGATATTATTGTACCATGCCAATTGTACTATCAAGTGATGCTGGAATTCTTTGAAAAACTACATCCATCGAAGAGGGGATTTGCTCTGTGTGGGCATTCTGGGGAGTGGTTTGCATGCAACAGTATTGTTGGTGAGGGAGAGGAGGGGCATGTTGACGAGACGATGCCAAGGACTGCCTGCCTCAGAATGCATTGCCTTCAGGTTACATGTTAATATTAGAGGGAAGGCAGGCATTTCCTCTGTCACCCCACCCACCCCCAGGAGATGAGGGCTTCAAGCGCTTTGGCCACCACAATTCACAACCACACTCCTCCCACCACCCATGACACACAAATGACTAGAAGGGAGGCGGCACTGACAAGGTGAAGGCCATGGCCATCAATGACAGCACAGGGCACTTCTTTCCACTTCTGCCCAACATATGCTGATGACATCACACCCATATGCGTCATGGCAATATGGGAGTTTTGTCAAGGGTTTTCCTGAGGGGGACATGCACACACAACAGTAACAACGAGAACAACATGAACAACAAAAGAGCACACCTTACTCGACCGACCCTGAAGACTAAGTCTGAAAAAAAAACTGGAAATGCGCAACACCCAACTCACTTCCCGCCGCACACACATTGACGTCTGGCCAGCAAACGGTGCGTACACAATGGAGGAGATGAGGAACGTGGGGGCACTCGCCACTGAGTGGGGGGAACCACCAGCACCCATGGTGAACGAGAGAGAGAGAGAGAGTGGATCGGAAGGGGATTGCTACAGCTCCAGGTAGAGGACGCAGTGGGCAATGGGTGGTGCGCTGGGGTCCACGCAGGGGACAAAGGGAAGTTCGAGTGAGAGGAGGGGTGGGGGGGATTGCTGCTCATCTGCCTCGCCACTGGCATCATCGCCACCCCACCATGGGGGTGGGCGTGATGTTGGCCGGCGCCCCTGCTGGATCCCGCCACCAGGGGCCCCCCGGGGGCAGCACCACTTGCCCACCGTCTGGGGTGAGGGCCGTTGGCTCTCAGCACTCACTTCCACCAGCATGAGCTCATCGCATCGTCACAAGTCAGGGAACCTGGAGCACAGAGGACAGAGCACATGTTGGAGTAGTGATATAAAACAGGGGGTGAGTAAAATCAAGGGACCAAACATCCTCCTCTTGGGGGAGACAGAATGGCCCACAAATTGGGTGTGAGGGATGCAGGGAGGGAGGTACGGAGGGACCAAGAGGATTCGGGGGAGACCAAATGAAGGTGCCTGAGTAAACCAAGCAAAAATATTTAGGCTGTTTCATACCATCACATCATGGCTCATTCAACAAAATGCCTCTTAACATCCGTAATTAAGTTAGTTTTGTTGGGGAGGCGACCGACAGCTAAGGTCATTTGCACCATTAGGGATGGGTGGGAAAGGAAAGGTGGAGAGAAACCCGACATTGGCATTAGCCTACTCTTGTCAAAAGGCGCCAAGGGGTCCGTAGTGTAACATCCCATCTGACAGATGTCGTACTCACTCAAAGTGCTCTCTACAAAGCACCTCAATTGGTATCGGGATACCATTGAAAAATATTTGTTGTCTCCAGGATTTGAACCCAGGCCTTCGAGGTGGGAAGCCTATATGTTAGCCTCCACACCATCCCAATCCCTTATCCATAATTAACTAACAATGGAAATACCACTTACTCTTACTCCTTTATCTCAAAATGGAAGGATTATTTTTAATTCTCATGTCACTTTAATAAAATAAATCGCAATAAGTTTTCAGACCATCATTAATCTACATAATCACTTCATTCTGGCTGACTAATGCTTAACCATCCACATCTTATAACTGATTTAAAGAGTTCTCCACCAATTGTGATTTCAGGGACATTCTGACTGCTCATTTGCTACCTGTAACTGTGCAGTCAAAGACATAAACAGGTTGTGAATACGATACCTGTCTCTCAAGTAGTCTTTATCTTCTTTAATGAATTAATTAATGTTACCCAATCCTAAATACATAATGCCTTCTTCAAATTCAATGAACAAAAAATATGTACGTTATAACTGCACTCTATGTTTCTTCCGATTAGTGACCTTATTGCTGCTATGGCATTACATCTACCCTCCACTTTCTAAACCCAAACTGATCTCAGCTATTTAACTACTTGACCTCCACTCCGTCCTTCTATTAATGATCCTAAGCTACATGCAAAATCAAAATACATAATGATCTTACAGACTTACATACTCCTTTCTTTAGCTGTTTTCACAATGAAACTTGATAATATCAAACAGTCTTTTGGTCAAATTTCTCCTAATAATGCCTACAGTTCTGTCCTGATACCTGACACACGGCAGGAACTCATGCCAAATTGGGCCAACTCAGGCTTGGTGTCCGATTGAAGGGGTACATAATAGATTGACCTACTACATGATAGAAGGCGTGACCTACAACAGTCTTACGGTACATTTAAGGAAAGTAGTAAAAACAGAGACAGTGAGAGTTTTTGGAGTGCTTTTCTCAGCGTCACACAGGCTACAATAGAAAAACACAAACCTAGTAAATTTAAAAGTGACAGGAGGGAACCTAGAAGGTACAATGTAGCAGTGCGGAAAGCATTAAAACATCCAAGAGCATGGTATTAAAAAATTAATAGATCACAAAAGGATGTCTAACAATGAACAATGTGAAATAATACTTAACTACAAAACAGCTAAACCATAATGAAGAAAACCATGTCGCCAGGCATTAATAGAATTAAAAAATAAAAGACTGGGTGAATATTTGGATGATACTCTAAAAGCGTTTTGGTCATATGCACGGGAGGTTCAGGGAAACAATTCGACAGTGCCATCCCTAAATAACAATGGGCAAAAACTTAGCACCAATTTTGAAAAAGCTAAAACACTAAACCACTATTTCCAAAGGGTTTTTAATAATCATTCACAGGAACAATGCAAATCACTAATGGATCATTCCCATTAACCCATGCCTGAAATTATAATATCTTCTCTTGGAATCAAATGTCACCTTAAAGACATTAGTCCAAACAAATCACAAGGCCCTAATCAAATCCCTGCTCACGTTTACAAAACAATGACCTCAGAAATAGCTCCCTTCCTGAAAATAACATTTGATTAATTCCTAAATGATCGCACAACACCCAGTCTTGAAAATAACCAATATCACTCCCATATTTAAAAAGGCAACAGAGAACATCCAAGTAATTAACGACCATTCTTTCTCACATTCATCCTATGCAAAATTTTAGAGCACATAATTGTAAGTTCAATCATGAAATATCTCGATTCTCAGAATTTACTTACAAAAAACCATCATGGTTTCCGAAAGGGTAAATCTTGCGAGACCCAATTGGCAGCTTTTGTTCATGATATTTTGGTCCCAGGAGAAAATTACATGTTCAGGTCAATGCTATATTACTAGATTGTAAAAAGGCATTCGACAAAGCTCCTCATCAAAAGTTGCTCCAAAATTTGGGAAGCTATGAGATTAATAAATGTGTAATAGATTGGATGAATACAGGCCATGAGCAAAGGGTTGTAACATATGGAGTATCATCGGACACCATAAGCGTAATATTGGGTATCCCACGAGGAAGTGTTATTGGTCCGCTATTGTTCCTTTTATACATTATTGACATTGGGTCTCAGGTTTCCAGTAAACTTCATCTATTTGCTGACGCTGCCGTGATATATAGGGAAATATCCAGTCATGAAGATAAGAGTATCATTAGCTAATGACCTAAATACATATCAAAAGTGGTGCGAGACATGGGAACTAGAATTGAAATTGAATAAATCAATTAACTTGCAAACCCCCTGACCAATCCTTTCTTAACTTTACAAGCTGGTATTTATAGTTTTTTTCCAAAGCACTTTAAACTCAACAAAACTTGACCATTATCATTAAATAAAGAACACAATGTTTTTATCCATTGTTCTTTATTCTTGTACAACTAGTTCCAATGCTTATGCGTCATCATCAGATACAAAATAAAACCAGATGCGGTCCATTTATATAGCATTTATGAGAGAGAGTGGAGTGGATGAGAGAGGGGGGAAAAAAAAGAGGGGAAAAAATCAGGTTGCGATCAGCGTAAATGGGGAGGAGAGGGGTGTTAAGTGTCAGTGATAGGTGGGTTCGCAGTGGGGGTGGTGGGGGGGTTGTTGTGTCTTTCGGTGAAGGAAAGGGATACAAAGAACAATGGATACATACATTGTTTTCTTAATTTAATGAACATGAACTTCCACAAAGTTGAGCCTGAAACAATAGAAAGCAAAAAAACTTGACCAGTTTAGTTTTATATGACTTTATTCTCAAGCCATTTTGTCCCACTTTTTTGACATTTTCAAGACCGTTTACTAAATATTGGGCGAGAGAAACTAGCTAGCTTTCACAGGAGTATTTTTTCTGGATCCATACTGTCATTCTCATAACCAAATTTTATATTTCATCACATCTTTAGTGTAGTCCCCATTAAAATGTTCCATGAGTTTTTGACATAGTACAGGCCAGTCAATTCTTGGCCAGGTTTACTTTATAGATATGGGTCATTGCCACAAAATTACAATAAATTTTGAGAACATACACAAGGTCACGACTGTGATGGTGACTGGACTGGATGGACAAGGTAATGACTGTGGTACATTTGGCAATTAGGTGGAAACTTCAAAGTGAGAGAAAAAGAACACCTCCATCTCCTTAACATAATCAATCAAGATATACTAATTTTTCAAAGTTTTTAATTGACCACAGGGATTGGAGCAACTTGATGGCCATTTCTTTCCATTTGGAAGCAAACAATATGTGTCACAAGAGCATGGCACAAATGAAGATCATCATTGCACACATGTAAAAGCATGGAAATTAGACGAATTATATCCTCTTCACCCACTATTATTCCCTCTATCCCTCCCTCTCCACAAAATTTCACATTGTGCTAATTTCCCCCGCACCACTTCCTTGCCAACACCCACTCCTCCCTCCCTCCATCACTACCAAACCAACGCCCACAACCTGATTTTCCTCCCTGCTCTCCCAACCATTTCTACCACACTACCGCACAGTTGGACTTTCCTTTTATATTATTGAACAGTGGATACCAACCAAGTTTCTTTTAATTTTTTAATCGAGTTAATGATTGCATGAGAAATATTTTTATATTTAGGAACTATGATTGATTTTTTCCAGGGATAAAGGATCATCCCTATGTTAATCACTAAAGTGGACAAATGGCTTAGGATTGAGGACACAGTACTTCCCAACCTTTTTTGATTACTTCCCCAGCTAATCTGTTTGAACCACTGGATTCATGAATTATTTAATTTAGTCTTTTCCTTATGTTCTTGTTCCTTATTTCAATTGTGATTAAATACAGCAATGTTATAAGCGGCATTGTAAAGATTTCCTCAGAATCCATCCCTAAATTACAATATGAAACATTTTCACCTTTTTTATTCTTCCCTCTATATCAGTGCTATCAATAAAAAAATCAAAAAGGCAACTTTCTGTAAATATAAAAGCATAGTGATTTCAGAAGAAAGTGATTTAAACAGTTTCACTGTGACTTTTGACCACTTCAATCGTGTGTGCTCTACTGAAGAAAAGAACAACGCCAAGGAAAACCATTTTATGTCAGCAGTATTAAAATACATGACGTGAAATGCAATAAATATTTTGAAACTCTTCCAAAAGTTTAATAAATGCTTAAATAATTCTGAAATGGCAGATTCATTTCTGAGAATATGCACAAGTTGTACTTTGGTGATTAAGGCTTAATAAAATATTGAAAAGTAATGAGTGAAATAATTCAATTATTTCATTTGAGATTCCTCCTTTGGCAACTTCCCTCTCAAATCCCCAGTATGGAAGCACAATTCAATGGCATGGCACAACCCCCATTCCCTCCAAAAGATGTCCGTAAGTTGAGCATAGTCCCAAATCATTAAAATATAGCTTTAGAATTAGTGAAGGGTCATAAGGAAATATGAGTAAACATACAAACCTCATTGGATCTTCAATATAATGTCGAGGTATTTGAAACAGCTCCGGGGAAATATCATTCCGAAAAGCAAATTCTTGAAATGTAATCTTGGCTGTCACAGTAGGAAGAATGGGAATATCTGAAATAAATTTTTTTTAATTAAACATTTAATGTGAAAGATAATGTTTCAAAATTTTTTACAAGTCATACAATAGTTTTAGCTAGCAGGTCAGCCAAGGGGTATCAATCATTGCTAAGCACATTAGAATATAAGTGTGAGAGTGTGATATGGGATGAGAATAAATGTAAGCAAAGCAAATTATATAAAGTTTTTCAGAGAGGAAAGCTAATGTAAACATTAAAATAGGAGTTCATAAATTAGAGTAGGTGGAACAGCGTGCTTATTGTGGAAATGTCTCAGACTAAAATGGTCAAGGTAGTATAGGCTAAAGAAGAAGCATTGCATTAGACAAAGAGGATGGAATTGATGATAGGGACATTGAGGAAAGGCTCATTAAAACTTTGGAATCGAGGCTTGGTCACTGAAGCAAGATGATAGACATAGATTTAGAGGTTTCTAAGATACGGGTGTGGAGAAGATGAAGTTGACAGAAAGGAAAACAAATGAGGAGGTGCTAGGGATGATGGGGGAAGAGAGGGGATTGTTGACAAAAATCTAATGGAATCAGGAAAGATGGGAGTTGATTGATAGTAAGATGATGAAGACTGATCGACCACACCAGACATTTGACACATTCATGGAAGAAGTGTGTAGTGTAGTAAGGTTGCGGAAATGGAGGTATTATTCATAGTTTGTTGAATATTTTTGAATGCAAGTATGAAATTTTTTATTTTGGAGAAGGATTTCTATGCCAAACAATGTTACTAGGAAGCCTGAGATGGAAGAAGTGAATGATGCTGAAAAAGATTGGAGGTTTGTAATAAAAAAGGGTAAATTTTCATGTATACGGGGCCAAACAAGGAAGATGTCATCAATGTAGAAGAGATTGTAGAGATTTTAGTTTTGGAGGAAATTATTCTCAAGGTGGCCCATGAAGAGGTTGACATAAGAATTGGCAATGCAGGTACTCTTGGTGGTGCCTTTCATCAAAAGGAATGATTCTTCATTAAATATGAAGGTATTTGCATAAACACTAAATCTGCTACACAGATGAGAAAATCTGCAGAAGGAGTGTATGGTGAGTAAGGTAACAGCGGAGAGATTACTGGCCGTCTCTATGAAGGATGGGAGTGCAGTAGGAAATGGCAGACAGATTGGTGGCCATGAGGAAGCTTGTATTCTTCAGAGATTGGTACATTGGAGTGCAGGAGGCTGAGGCAGTGGTGGGAGTCTTTGATGAAGGAGAGGAGAAATGTGACAACAGGGTGCATGGGTAATGTTAAATTCGTGGGGAAGTGTGCTCAGCAGGTTATTGGGGCTAGTCTGGGGTTGTTACGCTTATGTACTTTCTGGGAATATTGAAGTGGGAAGTCTGAGGGCTCACACAGGAGAGGATGCTGATGTCTGCTGGTGAGAGTCCTTCATTAGGTCTATACTCTATAAAATAAGAAAGGGTTGCTTTTATGGATTGGGGTCATTGGGGAGGAGGGTTGCAGGGGATGGATCACAGGGTTGGTACAGTGCTGCATAAATATAAAATATATTCAGATACATACAATATATATAGAAAGATGTGAAAAGAATGATCAAAAATGCAAAAAAAACTGAAGACGTGAAGCTCAAATTTACCATCTGAGAGATGGAAAAATTTTAAATAAAACCAATAGTATCACTAATAATACTGCTTCACAACAAAGTTAGCAGTAACAAACCTGAAAAAATATACCTCAGGCAGAATTGAACCAGCAATCCTCGCAATACTATCCAAGAGTGTTACCACTGGATCAAATACTCACATTCTTTCATGAAGATAATACAGTTCAGATGACTAATCAGTCGTCTGAACTGTTTTCTATACTTAAGCACAATTACCTCATAAACTATTGGCTGTACAGGAAGATAATCGACTGCCCGTGGACCTGGTCCCCTCCTTATCAGCACCCCCATTTGTACATGATAAAATATAATCTCAAATGGTATGCAATTCCATTCCATGACCACCCAAACAAAAAGCCCAACTGCACCAGGGCAGCCCAAGAGATCCTCAACTCACCAATTTTGACAGGGAATCCTGGCGGGAGCTTCATCTCAACAAACTCTCGGAGCTTGCTGAAATGCTTGAAGGGTGCAATGACCTCCAAAACATTGAGCAGCATTTCTACAGATAATGGGAAGTCCATGCTCTGAAATACAATACAATTGGTGGATTTATTAATTGCAACAAATATTAGGTATTTGATGGATCCAGGGAAGAGTGCTGTTAAAATTCTAAGATCCCATCCCTTAAATAACAATAGTTGCTTTATGCACAGCCTTCGTTGCAATGAACCTATCTTTTATTGTCACCAGTATTGGGTACTATCAGCTTGAAAGGGGGAATCATTAATGGATTATTCAAGTATATAAGGCAACACAGCATGAAATGGGATGCCATATAGAATCAACCAAAGTTCAAATTCACAAATGATTCACCTAATTCACAACGATTGAAATCGTTGTCTCAATTTCAAATAGTTAATATTCTTCATCTGCCTCAAGTTAAAATGAATAGACATAATACACCCATGAAAAATAAGATAGTATAATTAAAACAGGGTGGTCAATCATTTCCTAGATTGCAATTCCTGACCTTTTTTTTTGATGAACATAACATTATCCTTTTCTTTGATTACTTTCTGGAGTGTCAGGAAAATGTTTAATTCTTTCATTTCATGGATCATTCCATGCTATCTTTCATGTCACTAGTTACACCAAAGTTGGTCTTTCTATGGTTACCGTTTTTGTCAGGACTTAAGAGACATGATTATGTCTCCAAGTCCTGACATGTATGATAGTCTTATGATTAATATGAACTTATTGCAATACTAAAAGGAGCATTATTCATACCAGGAATTTATGAATAAAATACCATATTCCTGATTCAAATACCAAATTCTCAAAATTTTTTAATCAACTTGTTCCTGAATTTTTCATAAATTCTTGAATAAATAAAGAGTTATTCCCAACTCTTTCCTAATTCCCCTCATTGAATGGCCATCATTTTCATCATTTATTGAATTAAGATAAAGCACAATAAATTCAGAATTTTCCCTAGAATTAAAATTCAGTTCAGATAAGCTTGAACACCATAAAGCTAGAAGTTGGTTCCGGGAGAAACTTATTATGTACCACAGGCAGAATTTAAGACATATGTACAGTGCAGAAGCGATAGATGGCCATTTGCTAGCTTTTGTTTGATGACAGCTTTCTTCTTATGCAATTAGACAGAAAATAAGAACACAACACCCCAGATATTTTGCTTCTTCCTTTTGTACTGTTTACAGCTTCCACATGTTATTACTTTTTTATCTTTTAAAACTTTTAAACCAATGTTAAAATTAAATGTATCCTCAATTAAGATCGGTCTACAGCTGTGGAGTTAATGCTGGTAATTAAAAAAATTACCCCTGGTGATCATTTAAAATTTTTAATGGCAAACAACTTAGTAACAATTTGTTAATAAAAACTAAAAAGTATCATGCATCATATAATTACTAAACAGTTGTAACTGAAATCATGAAAAATACAATAGAAGTAGGCACACCATTTTCACGGGTTATTGAGGTTTTACAAACTATAAATTCTAGGCACTGAAAAATAATGCTTTGAAAACAAAATATTTCTCTTTTCTTTCATTAGAAGTATTTCAATTCATTGTGCATTGGTATCAATGTTACAACAGTTATTATCAATATAGAACAGATTAAATGATGTATCTATGTTGTTCATTGAAGAAAATAATTTTTGTTTACTCCCAAGGAGGTGGTTATGGCATAGTTTGTGAGAGATGAACTTGGGCAATTGGGATATGGATGATGTGATGTAGGCTCAAAGAAATGTAAGAGTATCTTTCTCTCAATTTACAGCCAAGTAGTTCAGTCAATCAAACAACCACGGCATCCATGTCCTGTGAATTTCAAATATTGAACATCATTCTCAACTTTAACCTCATTAATGGCAGAACAACATGAAAAACCACAATTTTATGAAATTGTATGAACATCAATTCATTTGAGCACCTTGTTCCTGTAAAGCCCTATGAAATGATAGATATTGTCTGGAAGACTTATAGATTGGCCTTTGGCTCTTGAGGGAAGGTTCATGGAGGGTAATGGCTAAGAGTGGCACTTACCATCGCAACAGTGGCCTTGAACGACTTGGATGACTCCTTACAGATGGTGGGACGCCCTAAGCAGGGATGGTTGGCAGGTGGTGATGAGCTGTATTCATCCCATGTGACATGGCACTCAGGTGGTGGGGCTAAGGACCTCCTTCTCATAGGCTGCAAGACAGAAGTGGGATCACATGAGGGGGGGAGGCTCAGCAAAGGTTATAGAAGGAATTAGAATACAAAATCCTGGATTTTCACCATTTTATTAAAATTATTTAACACTTATGAGCCACCTTTGGCCTTGGACCAAATTTTAAAATGTTCTTTAGAGTCCTCTTCCACATCTTATTTATTCCACAAATCTAGTTCTCTATTATTGGGAAACCTTGAGTTTTGTCATGGTTGCCATTTTTCACATTAATACATCAATGCTTCACCAAGTTCAATGGATGACTTTCAAGTTCTAACGCTTACAGCATCAAAATACCATATTCACATTAGAATTAAGGTAATATGAAAATTCAGAGCTGAGATGTTAATACCTCAAAAGTATTTCTAATGCATGGTTTAACCCCCAAGTAATTGCCCACAATTTTGGCTTTTAAATTTCAAAATACATATGCACAATAATGCACGGTAAATCATAATAAAAACTGTTTCAGAATAGGGCTTTCACAAATCTTTCTTCACCTCTACTGAAGACACTGTTAGGATCTAAAATGATTTAGTTGGCAATCTATCATGTATTCATTCAGTCGTTGTTTGACAGGGACCTGTTGGTGGATTCTCCCATCAGGACCTCAAGAAAGCCATTGTTTAATGAATTGAAATTAATGACTGTCATGGATGTACATCCTTCATTGCTCTTCACTAGTAAAAAAAGAATTCTTCCTGCGAAACCATAACTGGCACAGGGAAAGGAACTGGCCCCCCTACCCTGATGTGTGAATTTCACATGCCCTCGGGCTTAGTACTGGGTGAATTCTACCATCACCTACCAAATCGACCTTCGGGTTGATTGCTGTGTTTATGGTTTATATATATATGTATATAATTGTAAATATCTTCAAAATGGAATGCTCTTTGGCAAACACACAAATATATAAACACACAGATGAAGATTTTTAAAACACAGAAACAGAAAGAAAGGACATTGACAAATGTAGTTTTGACGTCTCGACCATCATCATAAGAATGATGTTCTCAGGGAAGAGTGGAGAGGACATGTGCGGGGGAAGGGTGAGGGGAGGAGAGGTAAGGGACCAATAGGAAACAGACAAGGGGGTGGGAGGGGATGTGTAGGCAGCTATTGGATGCATTCGGTGGGCTTGTTTCAGCCCAAGGGGCTGGAGCACCCAGATATGTGTCATCTTACGCGTTCTCACCTCTATGCTACTTGCGGAATTGGGAAGGGTTTCAATCACCGAAACAGAGAAGCAATCATCGAAAGATTGGTTGTGGGAAGCAGTGCGGGTAGGGATGGGATAATTAAGGAAGGTGGGAGATTTGGTGGAATAGCGTTGGTTATTCATGTAGAGGGAAAGGGTGGTCATGCATTCGCTCATGTAGAAGACAGGCCAAAAGTTACAGGAGAGGTGATATACTACCTTGATCAAAAAGTTCCCGGAATTTATTCAGAAAATTAAAAATACAAGTTTATTCATCTAAATCTATATTGTCCCCTTCAAAGTAATCCCCATCGACTGCAACACACTTATGCCAGCGCTTGACCCAATCCTCGAAACATTTTTTATATTCGGTTTTCGGTATGTCCATCAGTGCTTCCTGCGATTTTTCCATTACTTCCTCTCGGCTGCTAAAACGCGTTCCCCGTAATGGTTTTTTAACTCGATTGAACAGAAAGAAGTCACAGGGAGCCAAATCAGGTGAATTCGGTGACTGTTGGATGGTATTTGTTGCATTTTTCGTCAAAAAATTACGAATAATGATAGCACTGTGCGACGGTCTCGACGCACTGTGCAACGATTTCTGGTCTCTTTCGGCGAATTGCTTCACGCAAATGTCTCATAACGCCCAAATAATACTCTTTGTTTACTGTCTGGCCTTCTGGCAAAAATTCATGATGCACTACACCGTTGTAATCCATGAAAACCGTCAGCATTGCCTTCTTTTTTGACTGAAAACGACGTGGTTTTTTTGGTCTCGGCTCATTTGGTGAACGCCATTCACTTGCCTGATGTCTGGATTGCGTGTCGTACTCATAAACCCACGTCTCGTCTCCAGTAATGATCCTTTTGATGAATGTGGGATCGGATTCAGCCTCGCAAATCATGTCTTTTGCGACGTCAACACGGTCTCTTTTTTGCATGAAATTGAGGTCTTTTGGCACCAACTTTGCTGCTACACGACGGAAACCCAAATCATTAACCACAATGTCTTGGGCGGATCCATAGGCAATGTTCAAGTCCTCCGCTATTTCTCTGATGGTTAATTTGCGGTTATTGACCAACATTTCTTTTACTTTATCAATTTTTTCACCGACTTTCGATGTCGATGGTCTGCCACTGCGTTCATCATCTTCGATTGACTCACGACCACTTCTGAACCGCTCGTGCCACTGGTAAACGACCGTTTTTTTTTAGAGAATCGTTGCCGAAACACTTGTCCAACATTTCCAACTAAATCCGTTTTTTACGCAAAATTTAATACAAGTTCGTTGTTGCAAATTTAAATCCATTTCTGCAATTGTAAAAAATCGCCAACACACACAGAGATAGATGTACTCTTGGCTACGTAACTTTTGCAAATGTCAAGTTATGACACTAAGATTTAAAAGGAATATCAACAACAGATGTACCAATTTAACAAAAAAAACAGAACTCAAATCGGAACGATGGGAGCGCCACACGGTGGTTATTCCGGGAACTTTTTGATCAAGGTAGTATAATGTTTTTTGAGGTGCAGGTGGCCTCGGGTTGGGAGTGGTAGTAAGTGAGGTAAAGGGTTTTAGAAGACAGCAGCATTTGCCATGTGGGCGGTTGCATGGTGCGGACAGGGGTGCTCAAAGGTGTTTGTGTTGACTTGAAGATGTCAAGCAAGTTTGATGAGCATTTAAATGAAACGGAGGGACAATTTGGGAATAAAAGTGATGTGGACTGACTGTTATTAATAATTGGGAAGAGTTCACAGGTTATATGTTTCATTTTGTGGGTTCCAGGGAAGAAAGTGGTGATAAGGTTAAGGCATTTTGGGCAGTTTTGTTCGGGGAGAGGAGTGTATTGGGTTGACAGTTTGAGAAGTTTACTATTCAGTAGTTTTTCAGGGTACCCACATTTGTGAGAGAGTCATGTAGCTGGTTCATGTATTTCTGTTGGGAGGGGTTATTGTTGCAGGGACGGAAACCACGGATTGAAGAGGATGGAGAGTTTAGTATATGACTGGGGGCAACTATTGAAATGAAGGTATTGTTGGCTATTAGTCAGTTTAATGTAGACTGAGGTGTTAAAATTATTGTTCTGGAAGTGAAAGTTGATATCTAGGAAAGTGATATTCCAGTCTGATGTAGATGAAGTGAAAGATACAGAGGAGGAGGAGTTGAGAGAGGAAATAAGGGAGGATAAAGTTTTGGTGGGACCAAAGGAGGAAAAATATCATCAACAGAGCCCGCAAGAGTGGTTTGAGGGATTGTCGGTGGAGAAAGTTATATTCAAGTTTACCCTTTAAAAAGATTGGCGTATCCAGGAGCCATACGTGAGCCCATTGCAGTGCCTTTTATTTGCAAATATATTTTGTCGTTAAATTGGAAAGCATTTTAGGTGAGAATGAGTTGGCTCGGTTTGATGAGGAAATCTGTGGATGAGGTGTGTGGTGTAGGTCCCCACAAAGAAGGCTTAGAAGCCCTGAAATATTACCTTTCCCTATGATCCATACCACACACTCCTCTATCCCCTCCCTCTCTATCACAGACTTCAGTATTTTGTCAATCAAAATTCTCTGCATCCATCTTTCTTGCCACCTTTAGATTTTTCCCAAGAATCCCCTCTCCTCCCCCACCATGCCCAGCATCTCCTCATTTGTTTTCCTTCCTGTTCACTTCACCCTCTCCAAACCTGCATTTCAAAAGCCTCCAATCTATACCTATCATCCATCAGTGATCATGTTTCTGCACCTTACAAAACTATGTTTCATATCAAAGTCTTTTCTTAATATCTTTACATAATACCTCTATCATCAATTCCCTCCTTGTGAAAGCTTCTTTGCCTAGTGAAATTCTTATTATGTCCTGATTACTCCTTGGTCCTAACACTTCTGAGAAAGGTAAAGCTCCACCTGCCCCTGTTTATAACCTCTTAATGTTTAGCTTAGCTTTCCTGTTTATCAAAAACTAATTAAGCTTTTATATGTTGGAATTTATTCTCAACCCATGCTTCTTGTACTGATTTTAAATGCGCTTAGCAGTTCTTGCAACACATTGGCTGACTAGTAAACTAAAGGTTGATTATCATGTAATCTAACTGATTTCATTTATACCTCACACACTTAAATTCCTATTCCCAGTTCTTCCTATCCCTGCTATACCATTTCCTTCTCATACATGAGTGGTCCCAGAAGTACCTGGCCTGACCTCGAGATAGTGGTAATTGTTTGAAAAATATCACTGTATTAGAAAGTATGCAATCTATAAAGCATATATTTCAAGTTTGAAGACCCCATGTTGTTTAGTATTGGTTTAGCTGCCATCAATAGTGAGCGTTTTCAGCAAATTTGTGAAAAAGGAGAAAACTGGTCATCATTATGTGATACAATACCCTTATTTGAAAGACCTTAGCCCAACCAATATAAAAGCTGAACTGGATTCTAGTCTGAGTGAGTCTGCTCCTTCGTTAAAAACAGTAAAATATTGGATAATAAGATTTTAAATGAGGCCGTACGAGCTGTCAAGATGAGAATCTCGTTGGTCAACCAAATGAGGTGAAGACTTCAGAAACAGTGAAGAAAATCCACAAAGTGATACTGGATGATCATCGACGGAAAGTACACAAGCTAGCAGCAGACATAGTAGGCATTCCAAAAATTGTGGTACATCGCATATTAACTGAATATTTGGACATGAGAAAGTCGTGTGTAATTTGGGTGCCACGTTTGCTCACACTCGAGCAAAACCAGCATCATGAAGATGTTTCAATTGAGCATTTAGCAAAGTTTCACAACAACAAAGCAGAATTTTTGCACAGTTTCATAACCATGGATGAAACATGGTTCCATTACTTCACACCCGAGACAAAAGAACAATCAAAACAATGTATTCAAAAGGGAGAACCGGCTCCAAAGAAGGCGAAGACTGTTTCATCTGCACGTAAGGTTGGAGTGTACAGTCAGTGGCCATCTAAATCCAACCTTAAAAGGTAGACCACCAATAATAAGCGCACAAATGATATAGTAAAATAGGTCTAAGACAATACTTCTTTTAACCTTCATAACAGTACATTTCTCATTTAGGATGGTAAAACGCTTTAGCCCTCCTCGGCTGGTGCACTGGGGTGGGGTTCAATGGGGTGCATGGTGTTTTGAGATAGAATATTGGACAAGTCTGAGAAAATGATGGAAAAACCAGGGCAAAAATTGGAGGGAAAGCAAGTCTAACTAATTTTAGATTTTTTCCTTATGTACATTTGTCAAAGTTTTAATTGCAGTGTCTGGCAAGGGAACACCTGAAGATGTTACACAAATTCTCCCCCTAGACTAGTGCCCCTTCCACACACCATAATGCCTCTCGCTACCAGATTTTAACCCAGTAAGGGGGAGGCAGAGGAGGCCCTTATTCTTCCTTCAGTTCCCAGTATCCAAGCAATTCTATTAAACATTCTATCACCATTCTCAAAGCACACTTGCTGCTAGTTATCTCTCTGTAACTCCTTCCCGCCCTTCATCCTCTGTCAATGACTGTATTTGAACTGCGTAGATGTGACCACCATCACAGAAATCCAAAGAGAAGGACATCAACAGCACATGCTGTGGTGGTGCAGAGAACAATGATCCCAATTTGTTCCTAAGCCCATCCCATTTTTTTTGGTCAAGTATTCCTTCTCTCTTAGGACCCCACCATCACACCAACGATTCATTTTCTTGATTTAAGTACATCCATACTGCCTCCTCCAACCAGTCAAACCTTGAACTCTCTCAAACCCTCATATTAGCCAGATTGCAAATCTCTAACATTGACCAATGGACCACCTTAGTCCTGAAAGCTTCAAAATGGCTAAAAGCATTAGTCTTGCGATAATTTTAAATGCTGTATTACAGTAATAGATACATTTTCCCTAACAATACGTATCAAGATTTCTCTCTTAGATTATTCTTTCTACTGAACCCAATAAACTTAAGGAAAATTGTGAAGAATATGATTTTTCAAAAGGGGTGGGTATTGTGATTCCAATATAAATATTTTATAGTTAATGGTCCAATGAGAATATTGAACCACTACACATTGAAAAAGTTGTTGATGATTGCTGAAAAGAACCTATTCCATTTTGTGGGAAAATAACATAATGATAAGAATAAACAAAATAATTCATGTATGAATTTTATTTATATTATGACAAATATGGATTGAGCAATTGCTACGACTAAAAACAGATTGTTAACATTTTCAGACATTACGTAAATGAGAGGTTAGAGGAAATAGTCGGAACCTATTTAAAGAATCTTAAAACATAACAAACATTCCTCATACGTTTCATATTCCAATTGAAATTACATGGTCTCCTCCTTTGCTAGAAGATAATACTCTCCCAGACACAATGCATGGAGATTGAAAAAAATGACAATATTTACTGTGAATATAATATATTATCAAACCAAATGAAATATTGATGCATATTAAATATATTAATGAAATTTTTATTTACAATAATGGTAAATGAATAACAATATTTTGATAGGCATTTAAATCAAATTGTAAAATATTAACAATGATGAAATTACAATACTTTTCACACACATCACATACATAATATTACACAAACAATGCACAGCATAATTACTATTATTATTGCATCATACTATTACACCACAGTATTACAATAAATTGGAGAACAAATAAAAACTTTTCAAATAAGCTACATCAACTTTACAAACGCATCCTTTGTGGAACGGGATAAAACAATCTAGCCAAAGAGGAGACCCCTTACATTCTTGATTGTACACAATCTCATTTCTATACACTTGGGAATAGCCGGTAGGTTCTCATTTTACTGCCTCAAGAGGTGAATGAGTCGAGGGAAATAGGGTGAAGTATTGAGGAAAATCTTGTACTTGGAATCAGGCGAATAAGTGAAAAATATGAGGGATTTATTAACAGAGAGGCAGAAGTTATATGAAGGAAAATTGTCAGATTCCAGATATTTTTCTGGAAGAGGAAAAAGCTGTTGGCAAGGAAGTGATAAAAAATATCAATGCCTAGTTTTTTGTGCCACATAAGGGTTTTCCATTGAATCAGATAACATACCACTATCTGATGAAAGTGGTCAATTCCACCCAGTGACTTGCTGTATTTCACAATGACTTCTGACCTACAAGTGACCCGATGCCCTCATCAGGATGTCACTCCAAACATGCAATTCCCAAATTGGGAGCTGTTCATCTGTATATCCCTTTTGTTATTTCCATTTGAAAACACACACCAACAACATCAACCCTTTATCATTAGAACAGACACTCACACCTTCATCCCATCTCAATGTAGCCACCTCATCAATACTCAGCTTGTGGTTAGGAATAACTATTGGAGTCCTTAGAAGTGAAAGAAATTTAATACTGGTCAGATTTTGTAAGAGGTATCATCTGGTTGTGTTTCATTAGGATCTGGGTTGGGGAAAAGTTGGGTGCTTATTGAATGCACAGGAATCAATCATGAATTTTGAAAGCAAGGTGTTAAATAGGACACCAACATTCTGATCAATGTTATTTATGGGCTAGGTTCCCATATGAAACAAAAGAACCAAGAAGGCTAAAAACTTCTGTGTATATCAGTTGTTTCCAATTCCCAATTTTTGCTTTTAAGACAATTTTGTCCGCATACGACAATCAGTGAACATGTTCCTTGGTTCAAATATCATGTGAATGAGGACATTGGGGATAAGGAGAGGGAAATGTCAAAGAGGTTCCCTCAAAAAGACACCAAAGTGATCAAGCCAGGGATTTCTGCATTAAGAGATACTTTGTTGGAGAGCTTAATAGGGGGAACATTGGAGAGCATGTTGTTGTAGTGAATGATCAGGAGAAGGGTTAAAGGGGTTGGATAGAGATTGGGAAGCATATGGGAAATGATTAATGGGATTCGGAATAGAAGGAAACGGCAGCTTATTTGAACCGCATTAGCCCTCTTCCTCACTGTCCTTGGTGCTATCCTCATACCTGGGAAACCTCAAGAGAAATCCAAATCACACAGCTCCCCTCATCACTCCCCTCCTAAAATTTATCTTGCATCCTTTTCCATATATTTTGCCATGAGAAGGCTGAGATTTTGGAAGGAAGCACTAAAAGCTGAGGAACCTCCCTCATTGTGAATGCTCGGGTCCACCAATGATGACACAGAAGGGAAGGAGAGGGAGGCATGACTCACCCACAACCCACTATTTCTTGTGTTCTAACAACCTGTAAATAACACGATGTGTTACAAGCATTGAAATTATTAAACAAAACTATTTAGAGAATATATGAAGTATTTATTAAGACTAATAAAGTAGGAAATAATGATATTATGAAACATTAGGTATCTTTATAATTTTTCATAAGTCTAAACCATCATTATCTATTGAATATGAAACGCTTATGCAAACAGTCAGTAGCTTGGATGTGACAGTAATTGGCACATCATTTGCTCAGACTTAACACATAGATGAAAGAAAATATTTTAAAATATAATAAGATGCAAAAAGTTTTGAAAAAGAACTTACCTTGAGGTGAAAGATAAAAATTCCAGATAGAATTAAAAAATACACAAAAAATACACCTTGCAGATCTCCATTTACAAGGAACTAGAAAAAATATTAAAGTAATTATGAGTATATTATAGGGTATGAAAAAATGAAAAATGTTACTCCAATGTTAAAATGTTATGACTTTCGACACCAAAATAAATATCACTCACCGATTGAAATTTAGGACAAAATCTGCTGGCACTTCAATCCACCATCCAATATCCTCTATGATGTGGGAACATTGGCCAACCCCTCTGCAATCATAAATAACTCTCCGATCAAATCCTATTCACCCTTGCTGAGCAATGTTTTCCTTGCTTTCGTTACCTGCATATGACCCCAAAGTATGTAGAAAGTGATGTGGGAATGAAGCTTCTGAGTAAAAAGTTATGTTCATTCAACTTGCCTACCATTGCACGAGTCATTCTCAGAGCATAGGGGGGATCTTTGAAGTTGTGCTCCAATTCAACGCAACCCTTCTAAAATGCCTACCAGCTGCTTCTTACTTCAAACAACACTTTCATTTTCTGATACAAGGAACAATTAAATCATTCAAAATGTGCAAACTTCTTTTCACTCTGAGATATGATACACACCGATGTTGTAGTGATCCAACATCTGCCTGCTCCCTGAAACATTTGATCCAAAACTGCAAAACCTTATCTGTGGGCAGCAGGTCTGGTATGATGTATTTTTGAGTTTGAATTAATGTAGATGTTGTGACTTGTTCAAAACCTCTGGCGAAAGATAAACCACCTCCCTTCTTGCCTAGACCAAGAAAACATGGAGAAAGTGTTTACTGCTATGAACCTACATTAGGGATAACCCTAATTCTCATCAGCATACCCTTGTCATTATCTCCATATTCACAACTCAATGATCATCATCAATGCCTTTTATCTAAATTCTTCAACTCAAAAGCTTTGTGCATATGGGATTGTGGGTAGATATCTCATGCCAACATCAACTTGCCATTAGTATCCTGAAATTATTTCACAATCTCGTTCTTTTTGATTTTTCACTGAACATTGTACCTTCATTTTTCATTGTCTGTTCAATGCCTATCTAACCTTTTGTTCATCTACAGTGACTTTTTGTTACACTTTGTAAGGTATATTAATTTGTTATACATTTATCAACTTCAGAATCACTAATGCTTGAGATTTCTCCAGTATCTTTGAGCTAATTAGTTTAACAAGCAAGTGGAGAAGGAATTTTGATTCTATGTCTTTAATTTCTTTAAAGATTAATCCTTTAATCTCATAAAGCTTGGGATAATCATATCCTCTTAAAGCTCATTATTTCCAATGGTAAGATAATCCAAAAATAGTTTGAGGACTCCAGAAAAACTATTTGTATATACAGCACCTCACATAGCAAGTAATTCACATCATGAGCAAAATGTTTTTCAAATAATGACTTGTTTAAGGAGTGACTTTTCACTTATTGAGTAATGAGGTGAGGTGGGGGAAGTACTGGAATTAATGCACACCTGCTGCTTCAGTTTGTGTTTAGCACTTGTTCTACTAGCATCTTATTATTGCTAGTGACCACAAACTTTTCCACACTTGCGTTCAGAAAAATTATTTGTTAAGCAAAGTTTAATACCTGACAAAAATGTCCCTGCAAAAAAACTGCAAGAAGACAGGTAGAGGAGTATAACAATAACCATAAATAGGAAAAATAAAATCATTGAAAAGCAATAATGGGGTGCGAGTGTGGCTGATCTAGCACACAAATCAACAATCAGTCAGCATAAACAATTTGCGGTAACATCAAGGACAAGACGCAGGAGATAGATGCTTCAAATGGCATGATAACACTATCTATGCAACAGCTATATATTGTCAACAATGATGAAAGGTTGCTTATCATTATGGATATTATTGCTTTTAAATTATTTTACTTTTCATTTCTATTGGTATTTTTATACTTCTTTGTATGTTATATTCCTGCAAATGTGCTTTTCAATGATGATGCAAACCATGTGTCATTCAAATATTCTGTTCACAATAATAATAGTACTGCTAGAATTTTTTTCTTATTTTATAATGCATCAATGAAGCCATATCTAACTTGCTATGCAAAAAAACAACTACTGCCAACAGTGAACATATTCCATTGTTAGGGTCCACAGTGAAAGTGCTAAGGTGGTTTGAAACTGAACATAATGAATTTGTTAGGCTGGTGTGTTGATAGAGCATCTAACACAAAGGATATTAGCAATGGTGCACAGGTGATGATTACAAAGATGCAACTACTTTCAGTTTATACACAGTGTAAACCACTGTCTCAATTTGACACACCAGGATTAACCTTAATGCATATAATGTACTTTATAGTGGGAGCAGGACAAATGCATCAAATCTGTGCTTTTCAAAACCTTTAATGGTTGCAATAATGAAGCGGGCTGAAACAGAGTTGCATGAAATGACAGGGGGCAACCAAGAGAGTAGCCTGAGGGAGATGCACATGATTTGAGCGTTCAAATGTCACATAGTGAGGGGAGAGAACGCTGTGTGCTATAGAAGGGGAGTGATGGCAATCCCATGGGGACAACATTGATTATCACTCGGGAGGGTGAATTTGTGCCACCCTCCCATCAACTGCTTTAACTCCTTCTCTGACCAGTGGCTGCACAGAATGTGGCTCCTTCCCACGCTCAAACACAAACCTCAAGCACTGCTCTCTTGAACATCCCTTGGCCTACTGCTTGCTTGAGTGAAAGGAGAACTTAAGACTCACCTCTCCATTCACATCCAGTGCGTTGGGGCCCGCCTGGCCCCCTGGGCCCCCTCGGGTGAAGCTCTCCACTATTGCTTTATTCTTGCGCAGGTCTTCATCCGAGAGGTGCTCCCTCCGCTTCCTCGACTCCAGCACCATACCGTTTATGGCATAAAACTCAGAGTTGAAGGCACCAACCATTTCCTAAGGGGGGGGAGAAACAATTAGGAGGTAAACCAGACTGTTGGTGTCAAGCACCATCGCCAAATATAATGTTCATAAAGATGGAAGTCAAAAGGTGAGACCATTTCAGTCACAGCATATGATATATTTATCCAAGAACTGAAAAATAGTTTCATAATGATCGCTCTTTGATCCCGATATGCCCATTCTTGCCATCCCATTGTTGCCAGAGGACTAGTTTTCATAATACTCAAAGGTTCCATCACCATTTCTTGGGATAATTTAGAGAGGTGATTCATTGTTATGGTAGTTTCCCTTTACCTTCCTCATTAGTGCTTTAAACATGACAGACATCACCACTGAAAATAGTCACACCACTGTGGTCAGATACCTTTGCAATCACGTCACTGAAGAACAGATGCTATGCGGACTACCTTTTGTCTGGCTCCTATCATTCGACCTATCATGACATTGGTGACCTTGCTAGGAGAAAATATCATTGCTCTAGGGGTCATCAGAATACACAAGTCCTTCCACAGAATCCACAAGTCCTACAGTCATATTCCATCCAGTAAGAATTAGCTGCACCTCAAGGTCAATGGGTAAAATTTGACAGTAGAATTTTTAAAAATTGCTATGCATACGAGGTGTGTTCAAAACATAACAGGAATTTTTTCATTTCACGGGTTTGGTGACTCCGATTGTCAAACTTTTTTTTATTGAAGCCCCTGAAGTATGATACAACTTTCAGCTGTTTTCATTGTGGACTTCGTCTGTGACAGCCACTAAGGCTAGATGTGTTTTATGGAAATCGATTCAGTCCCATGGTCGTGCAAATTAAACCTGAAATAATTCCGAAAATGAAGCCGAGAATTTCATGGCACGAAATTCATTCGATTCCACCGGGATTCGAATCCGGATCCCTCATGGGATACGGATTCTAATCCCGGTTTAAGTGAGGAATATTTTCGCCGTTGAAGTTTCGAAATATAGTGCCTAGGCCAGCAAGGGGGCTAAGTTACCCCTTGAGGCCTTTTGCGCTGTTTCTTTGATTCCATGATTACTTTATCACCACGAGTCATCATTCAGTATTTCTTTCCGACGACATCATCATACGAGGTGTGTTCAAAACATAATGACAATTTTTTCATTTCGCGGGCTTGGAGAGTTTGATTGTCAAACTTTTTTTTATAATGTTGGTATACATGCCCCTGAAGTATGATAAAACTTTCAGCTGTTTTCATTGTGGACTTTGTCTGTGACAGCTACTAACGTTAGATGTGCTTTATGAGCTCGGCGATTTTCATTTGTTAAAAGAAATGGATCAAAGAATTTGTATCAAATTTTATGTAATAAATGAAATAAAGTGTAACAAAGTGTGTGAAATGTTAACAAAGGCTTATGGTGAGTCTGCTATGAGTAAATCAAGAGTTTACGAGTGGTATAAGCATTTCCAAGAAGGCCGCGAAGACCTTGAAGATGACGAACGCCCTGGACGCCCCAGCACATCAACAATCGATGAAAATGTGGAAAAAGTGAAAGAAATGGTTATGAACGATCGCCGAATCACAATTAGAGAGGTCACTGATGATGTTGGCATATCGATTGAATCATGTCATGACATTTTTTCCAATAATTTGGGTATGAAACGCGTGGCAGCAAAATTCGTTCCAAAATTGTTGAATTTTGAACAAAAACAGCGGTGAATGGAAGTTGCTCAGGAGTCACTAAATGAAATAAACGACGATGCAGAATTACTGAAACGTATTATAACAGGTGACGAAACATGGGTTTATGGATATAACGTTGAAACAACAGCTCAATCATCCCAGTGGAGGCATTCTTGCCAAGACCGAAAAAGGCTCGACAAGTGCAGTCAAACATGAAGGTTATGCTCACTGTGTTCTTCGATTTTAATGGCATAGTGCATCATGAATTCCTGCCACCAAGTCAAACGGTCAATAAGAAGTACTACTTACAAGTTCAACACAGTTTGCGTGAAGCAATCCAAAAAACCACCAGGATCTGTGGAAAAACAATTAATTCATGGCTTTTGCATCACGATAATGCACCAGCTCACACCTCATTGCTTGTTCATGAATTTTTGGCCAAAAACAATACTGTAACGATGCCCCAGCCTCCATATTTGCCAGATATGGCCCCATGTGACTTTTTCCTATTTCCAAAAATTAAGAGAACCTTGAAGGGCCGTTGTTTTACAGTCGTAGATGACATTAAAAAGAATGCTCGCTGAAAGAACTAAAGGCTATCTCAAAGATCGAGTACATAATCTCCAATGGGGACTACTTTGAAGGTGACAACATCAATGTATAAGAATAAATAATTATTATTGTCCGAAAAACTAAACTTCACATTATTTTTTGAACACACCTCGTATATCAATCAAGATCTGTAAGGAATACCCTGGTCAGGCTCTGTTTACCAATTTGCAGCTCTAATTTAGTTCAACTCAAAGGTAAAATTAAGTATTAGAAAGCATTTGTCATCGAATGACATTTATTCCACAAAACATCCTTAACACCTCAATAAAATAATACAAAAGGCATTGAATAAATAGAAAATGTATCTATGGAATGGAAATGTTAAAGATGGCACAAGACAGCCCACTCCTACCTTTCTATCCTCTCTGAAGATCCAGCCAGCTTGTGCTCGGGTGAAGGTTATTGATTTGGTCGACATCTGCGCAGCCACAACATCACTAGACATAAGAATGTCCACCTCATCTTCTATCTCCATCTCAGTTTCCTGTGGAGAAGAGAGAGTCAGTGAGTGATGGCATTCTTATCTGCCTGAGGGCCCAAAGGTTGATGGAACATTGGGTGGTAAATGGGAGTGTAAAAGAAAAAAGATGAAAAGAGGAAATATTAAGAGAGGAGAAATGTGACATAGAAGATTTGCACCACACATAAACTAATTAAATATCATTATATTCTTTCATACAAGATGAAAATGGGAAAACTACATAAGAGAAGATAAAGAAGCATTTACAGAGAGAAGTGAGTTGATGATGAGTACTCTGTTGAATGTCTGCATTTTACATTGTAAACCACAATTATGTTTGTCTATAAATAATTTGCTACAATATCCAGATATTTTTTCAAGTTGAGCATGAAGGATATTTAAAAGAAAAATAATCGTGTAACAAGAGGAGTACAACCGTACAGATCTGCCTTGGATGCCTTTGGACCTCGATTTCTCATCTGGGCCATGCCGATAAGATGCGACTTTACAGATTAATCTAATTTAAGCTCCTGGTAAAAAGAGGGGCAAATGTAGCTGTCCTTCCTTTAATTACCTGTTACTTAGTACCGATACTAACAATCTTAATTGTTCTTGTTTATTAAAAGACATTCCCTAAAGTTATGGAGGGTGGAAGTTATGCTTAGGCAACAGTACTACAACAACGTGAAGGGGGAGATGAATCATGGGCCAACCCACCTCATGCCGCACCCTCTGGTAGAGGCATGCTTTGTTGTCAAGCACCGTGAGGGCCTGTGCCGGCTTGCAGTCTCCGTCAAAGAGGAAGGACACATCACCTTGCTCCCAGCGCATGTCTGTGAAGTCCACGAGAGTTGTGTCAACTCGTATTGAAGCACCTCTCTTGGAGATGCGACACACGTCTGAGGGCAGGATGCGAGACAGGAAGGGCACTGCACAACGAGAGACAGAAGTGGGGAAGAGATAGGGGAGGATTGTGAGAAAGGGCGGCAATGTCATTCAATATCGATCTCAGTTGACATCTGTGACTCAATGAGGTGTCTCAAAAACATCCCATTTTATACATTTGGAATGATTCCATGGGATCCATGTGAGAGACATCTCAGAATGAGCTCTTGCTCATAAGATAGCAATGCACATAATCCTATAGCCTATGTGAAATGAAGAAAGGAACCTTGTATCAACAATTCAGTTAGCAAAGTCAGCCACTTATGTGTAACAATCTGTGGAGGGTTCAAAATGGGGGAGAAATCGATGCAATTGTGCTGTCCACTGCCATTATCTCTTAGGAATAAGTCTGTTTTCAATTGAGAATTAACCCTATTAGGTTCTCCCAAGTCATAGGCTGAGTTTCGCCAGATCTTTACTGGGAAGTAACAGCTTTAAAGGAGAATGAGGAATGAAGACCCTTGAGTTAACACATTTACAAAAGATACCTTGAATTCAAGGCATGACAAACTAGCCAGGACACTGACACCTTGAATGCAAGGCATCAGTCCCATCATGGTTATTGGCTAATTATGTGGTCATGCACCAGCAGATATTTCCTCACTAATGCTCTTCACATTTCAATGGACCCATATAGACTTATCTAGTATATCTGTATAAAAACCTTCAATAATCTGACTTCCACTTAATTCGAACAAGCCTCAGCCCCATAGAGTCCAGATTAGCAAAGGTTTACAGTAAATACAAAATTTTTCTTTTGACGATAAGATCCCTAGAGCTGTTCCTTAGTAACTATTCTGTAAGATCCAAAAATATTTATCTCTGTATATGTTACACCCTGTGAGGCACCATACAACATGTGGCATAGGGATATCACTCTTCATAATGTACTTCAGATGAATGTGATATTCTTGGAATGTGAACCTCACATTGAGATTCTTTTTTCAGCATTTTAATGGGATATACATCTAGAACTACCCTCAATACATGTCTGGGTCTGGGAGAGGTTCAATGACATTGAAGCAGTAGACCCTTACCCCAGCTCTGAAAATCCCACTTGAGCTCCATGTAGAAGTCCCCAATGCGGCGCAGGGCCTCAACAAGGTTTGGTCGCCTCCCCTCCATCTGGTCACGACTCTGCTGCTTGAGCTTTCGCAACAAGGATGTGACTGCAAAGTTGAAAAATGTTTACTTAGTCATGTAGCAACCACAAATAAACAATAGAAAAATGGTGTGACAAAAATTACATTTCACCCCATCAGCAAATATTTGATAAAATTCTGTTCATGAAATCTTGATTGTAAATTATTTTATAATTGTAACCACTTTTAACTGCATACAATTGGTGTTTTCTGTCCTTGTTCAGAATTTTGATAAAACATTTTTTGGGTATACAACAATGATATTTAATGTGCCAATGTGAACTCTTGATTGGACAATACATAAACTGTTATTCAGCACTTGGCAAAACTTCAAATTTTATAATAAATTTTCTGCATCAATGAATGCTTATTTTTTGCAAAAATCATTGTTTATATCCTAACATGCCTACAATAAACTAATTACTTATTATTTGTCACTTTTGACGCTTTAGTGACTAAGGGATGACCATTATCAATGAAACCAAGTGGACAAAAGTTGGCCCAAAATAAAACCTAACAGACTGGGTCTTCAAAGAATCCACCTTTTTGGTCCTAGCCCAGGTCCTTAACTCTGTACTTGTACCAAACATGATTCTGCATCACAACACCATTGGAGGGATAGAGGAGGTGAAAGAGAAACTGGCTCGAGAGCCAGTATAAGAAGTGAGGATAACCTTGTTAGTCCTCAGAAGGGCCTTAACATCTAAGCCAAATGTCTTAGGGAAGGAGCAGACTGCCTTATGCACTCTATGTAAAAAATGCAGCCATAACTGTATTTCTGGCAGTTCTTACTAATAAAAATGGAGACTATCATAAAAACCAGGAGAGATCTCAGGCAAAATGTATTGGAGCTCAATCCTTGATTTCTCAGAGGCAATAACAAAGAAAATTATCACTCCAATGAAGAAATTCAGCCACCCCAACCCAATCTAGTCCCCCCTGCCATGACCATCAAGGGCCTTCTGTTCCAAACAATAACTACCACCCAGAATAGATAGGTAACCCAAAATCCATTAGGAGAGGATATACCGCTGAGGTCCAGTGGGAGTGTGATTGATTCACTAACCTACAACTTGTCAAACATATAACAAAAGTCTTAGCATCATATGTAGCCTTATCTGAGCACATAATTATGAAATTCATTTGAGTTAGTAAAATCTCCGAAAGTCATTCAACTCGAGGCAACTGATATCCTCATTGGCATCAAATAAGTGCCACTCTTCACCTAAGTCCCACTTGCTGAGACAATCAGGCTCCTAGAAATAAGAACAGATGGGACCTTATGTAGATATTACGCTCTGTACTTCCTTTCACCTAGTCTCTGTAGAACAGGATTTTCTGCAAGCAGGCAGGTGGTATTGCCATAGATAATTTGGTTTCACTGGCCATCATAAATTTCTTCATGGAAGACTATGAGAAGCAGGTCCTCAAGTAGGTTCCTAAGAACCTTAAGTGCTTCTACAGATACATTAATGGTATTGGCTGTCTGGCCTCACAGAAAGAACAACCTGGGCTTATTTCTCATGCATATTAACAGTCAATATCCGAACATCTGGTTCCCAATGGATAAGAAAAACGATGTCTGGCTACCTTTTCTTAATACCCTAATAAACTGGAAGAAGTACAAAAGCTTAGGCCACAGCATCTATTGGAAGCTAACCCACACCTATCTAAATTTGAATGACAGAACCACCACTATCCTTCAGAAAAATTCATGAGATGCCATCACTGAGACACGGAGCTAAGTCTATGAACAACAAAGAGAATCTTCCAGGTCAAATAATGAATCTTAAAAGACCCTCATCCAGAGTTGTCAAGGTGAATGGCAAATTTCCATGGTCCTGAAAGGGTTCCTGGGCCCACATGGAACAAGGGCATAGGAGATGGATGAACAGTCAGCTGCCAGGACCGGCCTGTTGTGTGCCTCTACGATGTTGGTAAACATTTCCAGAAACATCCCTAGATTAAAAATTGAGACAATCTACAAAACACCAAAAAAATTAGGAATCGGTTAATGAAAACAAAGGATTCCATTCACTTTTGCAATCTAGGATTCTACCAAATCCTCTGTGAGTGAAAAGAAGCCCTATGTTGAGAGGAGGGGTCAGATGTTGGCAACCAGAATAGAGGACATTGAAGAAACTTCAGATTGGGACAAAAAGAAAAGTCGCTATTATCGCACATCAAGATAACGATTAACAAATGACAAACTCCCAAGGATGGAGAAGGCAGTCGGGACTCACCATCAGGCAACGCAGTTGGGCTGGGCCCTTCTGGTGGTAGTGCAATTGTAAGGCTTGTGTAATTGTCACATTTGTTTCTTTCCTCATTATAGTCTGGGTTAAAAATCAAGAGTACCGTTGGACTCTTCTTATTTTCCGATTTTTTTCCCAATAACCACCTAAATGATGGTTGGTTTTGTTGGGGAGGAGACTGACAGCTAAGGTCATTTGCACCATTAATAATGGGTGGGAAAGGAAGGGTGGAGAGAAACCGGGTGGAGAGAAACCCGGTGTTGGCATTAGCCTGCTCTTTTCGAAAGGCGCCAAGGGGTCCGCAGTTTAACGTCCCATCTGACAGATGGCGTACTCACTCAAAGTGCTCTCCATAAAGCACCTCAAGTAGGGATCGGAATACCACTGAAAAATATTTGTTGTCTCCAGGATTTGAACCCGGGCCTTCGTGGTGGGAAGCCTGTACATTAGCCTCCGCACCATCCTGATCCCCCCACTTAAATCATGCCCCCAATTACCCGTGTGACAGTCGCTTGATTTGCTGGGTAACTTCAAATTGTTGTCTTTATTCCACATGAAGATGCAGGGATACGACACAAAATTCTGGTGCCAGGCATAGGTTATCCCGATTCTAACTCATTTGCCAGGTGGGTGGTGTGTTGGAGTCAATGGAACAAGGGTAGACTGCATGCAGTAACGAAAACCTTGAGGACACCATACAGACTACCAGTAAAGGAGAAACACTGAGAGGTCTCACATCTGAGGACACAAACGGAGGAAAAGAGGCCAATTTCCTAGCCGCAGTGAAGTGATAATCTTGTAAACATGGAGGGAACTGAAGAACTCAGTAAGTAGCCGCAATTACTGTGGAATTGCAGAGATGATGAAAATAATTGGTGAACCTTTCAGTTGAAATAAAAATAGGTTATGTGAATTTAGAGACCCTGACGTATTTTTTGAACTTGTTGATCGTGTAGTTCATGATAGGTTGCTTAAATTTGTAAGGATTACGGGTGAGGTGTGATTCAAGATTTCAGTCAAGGTTAATAGACACTCATGGCCGCTAGTTACGGCTGTATTGGAGGAAAATTACACCTCCAGGCATGTATTGCAATTCTATGCATGAACTATGTTCAATTCCAAGCAAGATGCTAAGGAGAGCATTGCTAGTTGGGAGAGCCGAATGGACTCAATTCAATTTGATCTCTGTGAGGTTGCCAGAAGTGTGTCAGCACCTGAGGAAATTAGGGGGGCCATAAATCTAGTTGACCATTTGGCCAAGGCATGTTTTATCCAAAGGTTGGCAAACTAGCACATCCAGACTATTGCGAGGAGCAAGGGTGATTTGATTTTGCTGCCCTCTGCCGTGGAAATAGCACTGGAAGAGGAGTGACCAGAGAAATGGCCAGACATCCTTTGAGGTGTGAAAACTGTGGGAAGTTGGGCCACATTTCGTCACAAGGGAAGAGAAATGGCCAGACATCCTTCGAGATGTGAAAATTGTGGGAAGTTGGGCCACATTTCGTAACAATGTTTCCTAAAGGGACCTAAGTCAGACCATGCAAGGGAATAAATACATCTAATGGAGGGAATAAATTACCCTGAACAATTTGGGCATAGAACCCATGAGCGAACTTCATGCCACTCAGAAGAAAAAAGTGTAGCAGGGCAGCTGAAGGGAGCACATGTTTCCAGTGTGGAAAATTTTAATATTTCCCTTTCTTCACACCATAAATATTGATAATCACAGTGATAATGGACAGCCCTGCCTCACTCCTCTTCCTAACACTGCCTATTTGAACCCTCAAACCCCTACTCTCTCCAAAGCAGGTTGTACAGGTTCTCATACACAGGTTGCACATTAGTCTCCTAGCCCTCCCACATGCTCCTTTTTTCTGCAACAATTTTACCCAAATTACTCCATCAAACACCTTTTAGAAATTTACAAAACAGACAAATACATCCTGATTATATTCCATGTTCCTCTCTATTAGTGACCTCATTACTGCTATGGCATCACATGGGCCTCCTCTAATCCAATTTCTGAATCTAAAACAATCATTTCCCATGTAACCATTTGCTTTGATATCCATTCTTTTACATTTTCCTGGACCAAAAATCAGTAATGAAAAGGTATCTACACTTCTGTGTACTAATGCAAATGGTGGTCACCAGTGTCACCAGTGCAAATGTGTTATGGGAAATTTTTGAAATCTCTTCCTTTGCCTACTGTCACATTCCAATCCCTCATCACTATCAAATGTTTCCCTGCAGGAACATATACGATTCTGTCCTCTAACTGATCTTTATCCTATTGTCTTCTTCTACCATATGATTTCTTAATGGCATGCATACCTTAACAATGACCAAGTTCTTAAGTTCTAATTTTACCTCTACTAGTAATATTCTATCTGTTGCTTACTCTATGTTGACTATGCTTCCTCCTACCTTTTTATTCAATATAATGGCACCTCCTCCTTACTTCTCGTCCCCTCCCCTGTATATTACTCTGTAACTATCGCTCCATTAATTCCCGCTACCCTTCCATCTCACCTTGCTTAAACCTAAAGTATCTATATTTCCTCTTTCTATCTCTCACATAATATTCTCTAATTTTCCTGTCCTGAACATTGTCCTAATATTCCCAGTTCCCATTCGAACTAATCTGGTCTTCCTCTGCTGTGTCTTCTCTCCTGCTGCTGTTGTTTTTCCTTTGCAAGGATTTTGTGAGATGATGACCTCGGAAGCTTTACCTCTCCTACTGCTGGGCAGGACACATGGCCAAATGAGCTGAGTCCCGTAGTTGCCAGGACTCTAGTGTCTAGTGTCATCATTACTCATTCTCTAGTGTCCATCATTACATTCTTGGGAAAGATAATTGAGGTGGTTTTCCATTGCCTTCCTCAATAGTATTTTTAATGAGACACCATAACTCAATGGCCACCCCACTGGGGTCAGATGCCTTTGCAGCCACCTCACTGAGGAACAGAAGCTGCGTGGACAACCTTTCATCTGGCTCCTAACCTTCAATCTATCTGACATTGGTGACCCTACCTGGAACAGCTATCATTACTTCCTTCAGCACAACTCTAGGGTTCATTGGAATGCACAAGCCCTTCCACCACGTTAAGGTTGTAGTCAATGGGAGGGAAAGAAACTATATCAACTGTTAATAGGAAAATGACAAGGAATCCATGGATTACAGACAAAATGATTAGAAATATAGACAAGAGAAGAACTTAGAAGAATATAAATGTAGAGTTACATAGAAGGAAGTATAAAGGATGAAATGATAAACTGAAGCAGGAACCAAATTGAGCAAAAGAAGTCAGGTGAAATAGGCAGTAAGAGGATATGGAAAGTCGAGTAAGGGGAAAATTGGTGTGCTATACAGGAATGCCAAAACTATGACAGGAAGTAAGAAGGGAAAATCATTGCAAACAATCAAAGATAAGCCCAACAATCCATATTATTTATGAGGGAGGTAATTGTCTGGAATATTTTGTCAGATTAGTTTTAGTTAATATACCAAAAAAGTAAAAAAAACAGTGTATGTGATGACTACAGAACAACATTGATTTTGCATGCATGGGGAAGAGGTCCCAAGGAACATTGACAAGATGATGGAGAGCAGGGCAAATGAAATCTTAGGAAATCATCAATTTGGTGTCCTGAAGGGAAAAAGCAAGTGTGATGTCATGGCAGTGATGAGATCACTAATAGAGAGGGACATAGAATACAATCAGGACGTATTTATCCATTTCGTAGATTTCTAGAAAGCATTTGATAGAGTTAATTGGATGAAGATAATATATTGCAGAAAAAGGGGGTAGATTGGAGGGATAGGAGACTTATTCACAACCTGTACATGTCACTCTGACTCATGACTGCTCAGGCGGGAGTGGCGGATGGAGAGTGAAGATGGGTAGGGTTAGAAAGAGGATTAAGAGAGGGGTGCCATCATGTTTTTCAATGTACATGAGGATGAAATGGAACAGGATCCATGGGAAGAGCTGGAGATAGGAATGAAAATTGGTAGAGAATTCACAATATCAGTTAGGTTTGCTGATGATCAAGCTTAGTTTGCCAGTCAGTCAAAGGTTGGTAAACCTTGCTGAGCACATTTGAAAGCCAGTTTGATTAGTGCGGAATGAAGATAAATATAAAAAAAACAAAGGTTATGGGGCTTTCAACAAAGAGGAAGACCTTGTTAAATATTATAATATGGGTGAATAAACTAGAGCATGTGGAACAGTCTACGAATGTCGTAAGCGCTTTGGACCAAAATGGTCAAAGTACTATGGACATAAAGAGAGGAATTGCAGCAGGGAAAGAATATTTTGTGAGGAGGGAATTGATGACAGGGACACTGAGTACGTAGGCTAAAAAAAGGCTCGTCCAAACACAGTACAATAAAGCATGGAAACATGATCTTTGAAGAAAGATCATAGGCATAGATTGGAGCCTCATCTGACAAGCAGCAAACCATTTCTCTATGAGCTGACCGCTCTCTAAATGAGTCGATTAACTTTTCAAAAATGCTTTCAAATGCTGCTTTCAAAAGTACCCCTACAAAAAGAATCAGTGTAGAATAACTGTAACTTACCCCACATTCAGTCACAACGGCACTTAGCAGCATCAAGTAAATCTTCACACTGATGACCAGAGATTATACTAGCAAGAATGAGCCAAGTGTCAGTGGTCATTGGTTAGCCATAAACCCTGGATTTACACTCTGCTCACATCAACAAACGACTAAATTTTTCTTTGGTTTCATTTCCACCACTGTTTAAAAATACAATGACTCAACTGTCACAACCAGCAATGGTCAAAGGTTGATGATCAAATGCAAAAGATGAATAAAAGAAAATGAATAAACAGAGCATGGAAGGAGCTTGCAATAGTGCGGGAATGCTACACCAATAGTCACTAAAGATAATATCACATTGGCATTTTATACTCTAAACAATATACATTGGCATGTTATATTATTCTCTGCTTGGGATTTTTATCAGGATTAGCCAAATGAATAGTGTGCCCAATGTGATCACATCACCCAGCAACTTCTGGCTACAACTTTTTATGTCTAAATTTCACTTGCTATGTACAGCATCCAGTACCAGCTTGCTCTAATTGATTCACTGTGCCACCTTGATCATAGGAAATATTACAATGGGCCACATGGGTGAAGGAAGCCAAACGATAAGCTTGAATATAACATGCTGGCATTTTGATTCTTGCCTATGGGGTATAAAGTCTATTACTCTTCACCATGATGCTAATATCAACACTATTCAAAGCCCTTATAAAACACCTCTGAGAATGTTCATGTCTTGACACAAAACCTCATGACTGAAAAGACTATGTAAGACAAATATTTGAAGAGAGGGGATTCATCACTGGAATGGCATTCTAAATGGGTAAGGATTAAAGGCCTCACACATATAAATTTATCCCCTGGTATCAATGAAACTAGAGCTGATTTGGTCACTGATGTACATGCAAAGTACTTTTCAGGCATTGCAAAGATATCTATTACATCGTATAGATCTAAGATTATCTACATTTTAAGCATACATTTCCATGAGTGACTTAATATAGATATCCTGACACCTGATGATTATTTCAGGTTCTGAACTTAATTCATTAATCAGAGTATTTTAAATTATATAACTCTAAATCAAACAAAAATATCTTTATATTCCATAAATAAATACTCACAGATGACCTTTTAATTAATCAAAGTAGAAAATGTGGTATTTCATTTCGTATATAATAATTAACACTTTTCAGGCAATTTGTAAACAGTCTAAGTTTGAATATTCAGTCTACAGTATACTTATTAAGTTTAATGCAGGGCTTAATGTGTTAAAATATATTCAAAGAAACGAAATTTAACAACATGACTGTAGTTGATTTCACCACTATTGTGCAATAAGTATAACAATCACGTGAAAAGTGATGCAGTGCGGAGAAACCAATTAATATATTCTTAAGAGGCTCATTATTTCTGAAATTTTTCAAAGAATGATAAATTTATTCCAATAAGTGTCTGCGGAAACTTTTATTTTGTAGTATGTTTGGCGAATTATTCAAATAATTACTCCCACGAATTCGAATTTTAGGCAATGTGTGTCAACACTAAATTACGTACAAATACAGGAATTCATCTTATCCAAAGCTTTCCTGATATGCAAAATCCAAGCAGGAGCTCAATACTTCAATAATTTACTCACTAGTTTCTCTATCACCATAACTGATTGCTTCGGCTAAGGGGCTCCACCCGGCAGCATTCTTTACTTTCACCGGCGCTGCATGAGCGAGGAGTAGCATAACACAATCTAGAAAATGGGCAAAAATATGTAAACCAATGACCTTACTGATAAGATATTTACAAGTTTATATCACCCGATAAAGACGCCCCCGCGATCTTAACACTATCTCTTGAGGCGAAAAACCTATTAGCTTATATCCAAAATTAACCATTCCATTTGTATGAATTGCATAAGAGATATCAATACAATAGGGCTGGCTAAAAACATAAACATTTACTACTTTTTGGGAGCCCAATCATTCATTTGAATCTCAATGAATATTATTAAGATTACTCGTGAAGGTTAACGAGTAGAAAGTTCCTTTTTACCGAAACATGCAAATATTAGGGTTCTATCTAATTTGTATACGGATCTTATTATGTGAATACGAGCAATATAAGGCTCTATTTTTGCGATTTTTTTAAAACGACAAATATTAAATAAAGTAAATGCTGCCAAACCTTTTCTTCCAAGCATAACAGCCAGGTGGAGAGCAGTATTTCCTGTGAAATCATATTCAAAAACAGTTATGACTATTAATGGTTACAATGTGAAGTCAGTTCAATGATTTTTTGAAGAATGTATGAGAAGTTAAATGACATGCAAAAGCATCACTTTTGTTAAGTCAGTAAATGATTATCAAGTTATTAAAAAGGCAGTGAAGACTATTTGTAAATCTCACGACGGTTGACAATTTGTCAAGAGTAAAGCAAAATCATGAATACTTGACGGGGTCTGTATTAAAATGCGTGGAAGAAAATCTAATTAAATTGAACTTGTACCATGCTTATCTTTCTTCCCGACATCGTGCGTTCTCAATAAAGCTGAGAGTTTCTTCACGTCACCGGTAAATACACATTCATGAAGCGGTAACTCATCCGACTTATCCGCCATCTTCTCATTTTTTCTCATTACGTTAGTCAAGTTGTCAAAGCATGAAGTGTAACATAAGGAGAGAGAACATTTGTGTCACACGTCTTCTGTGAAGTCAGCACGAAACGAACGAAGGCAAATCATGTTGTCCCAACTCCATGGGTCCATCGTTTCATAATTCAACCGCAAAACATTTAAATGGAGGCGTTACTATCGACCTCGATCATTTCATTCATGGGTTTTAAATAACGACTAGTTCCACTACGAAGTTTACTCGTTGTGTTTAATGACATATGCTTCATAATTTATTTCATGGTATTGGCAAAAAAGTCTTTGACGAAATAATGAATGCCCGAACGCAATATTATAGTGTGTCCTAGCTAGTAAGTGTTACTCCAAGACTGGTGTAGTTCCATAGTTGATTCCCAGAGTCGCTAACTGTCTGTGCACATGAACTCAGGTCCTTCATCTTATAGACCTTGAACAGGCCAGAGATTTAGAGAAAAAATGAGAGAGAAAATTAAATAATGCAATTGTAAAGTGTAATAAAAATTAAAATGAAAGAAGAAGTTACCCGTAAGATAAGTAGACATTGAGGAATAGCGTTAGGTGTAGCCAATTGTAATATTAATTATTCCTCATATATTCCTACTTTTCTTTAGTACCTAATTCATTTTTCATTAATAACTGCTGTTTTCGATGTAGAAACGTCATTTTTTTAAAGAAAATTTGAAATAAATAAAACTCTGTTAATCTTACTGATTAGTCTTAAAAGTAACCATAGCCTATAAAATAATATATTGCAGTACACCAATAGCTAATGCTGTATTTCTGCATGTATGTTGCATCAAAAGTTCAGTATGGCCCAAGGATATATGGATGTGACTTCATCCAATACATTGCAAGCTGAAAAGCCATGAGGATTACTTTCTAGTAAGCATTTTTTCATACATCAGATATACAAAATGGTTGTATTTATTACATATTTCGATAATAACACTACTTCAACCAGCAATAATTAATAGAACTTCAACAATTCCTTGACAGTTGCATTTCATTATGTTCCTTGCACTTGCATTATTTGTGTAATATGCTCATTGAACATTCTGATATAATTTTCATGCCACCTGATCTGCCACAGGCTTTGGATACTTGGTATCAATTTTCTTTTCAAGTCATTATTATGCCCTTTTATGGTTTCTAGAGTATTGCAGATTTCAGTTTTTGTGTTCATTTCAATTATTACCTGATTTCCTTTGTATGAAGGGCAATGAAAAAAAGCAATGCTTTTTTATACTGTTCCAGCATTATTGCTTGGATCCAACTTTCTTCTCCACGCATCATAGAACAGTAATTGAAACACAAGCCCACATATCTTGTAGGATGGTTCTTCACTGGAAAAAATCATCCATGACTTTTGCAAAGTTCAAGAAAATCCTCTTTGATTGCATCAGCCTCTTTGTCAAAGTGATGCAACTCTTTAGATAAGTTTCTTTCTGGAAATATCAGTGTTCTCATTTGCATTTGTATTTATTCTTATGCTGTAAATTTTGAGAACCTTTTAAATTAACACATGCAGTACACTGTTTTGTATTATTAATATTTACTTTTGTCTCCAGTGAAGAATATGTAGATAATTTATACGTATGACATACTTATAGTGGACATATGTAGGTACTAACCCTCAGATGAAAATAAATATTATTATTGTAACAGTATGGTCCCTTCACCTTGGTTACAATGCTTTTGTTTATAGCAATCCCACAAACAGACAGCTTTTACAAACCTCATGAACATTGAATGTCCATTTTTATATACATGAGTGTGAAAATACATTTTGATGATGATGTAATAGAACTCATGAGAGCAATAGAACATTAGGACAACAAAATAGAATGGAAAAATAGATACTGACCAGAAGAAGGCTGAGAGCTTCAAATTTCTGAAATGTGTCCTTTTACATGTAATATATTTTACTTTTGCATTTATTCTCCTGTCTAAATGTTTGAATGTGTATTTGGCCAATGTGACTCATCTCTTTCTTCTGGCTATGCATACCATGAAACTCACTGTTCCTATCCTTTATTATGTCATATGATTGCTTACCTACTGTCTTTCCTCTTGTGTGTTGTGTATTTCCCCTTTGGTGGGTGAAACGGCTCCCTGAAGTCATCTCTTGGCCAAAGAATCGGTCGTCCAACATTATTATTATTAGGTAATCTACCGGTTAAGGTAGGTTTTTGGATGGACACAACTATCAAATAAACATTTTGTGACTCCCCACCTAGCAAACTAATCCATCAGGTCCCTATTCATCTCTGTGTACTTCTTTCCACCCTTCATCCCGTCCAACATCCCTATCTTGTTTCTGCCCTTACCTCGCTTGCCCAACATTCTCCCCTCTATTACCTTCTTCAACATTCCACTACTGCTCAATATGCCTTTCATCTATTTTTCCTGCCTCCATAGCATTTCTCTCAACAAACCCCTCTCCTCACCCACCATCTCTGGCACTTCCTCATTTGTTTTCCTTTCAGTCCATTTCACCTTCTCCATTCTTCTCCACACCCACATTTCAAAAGCCTCCAATCTACGTCTATCCTCCTGCTTCAGCGACCACGTTTCCGCGCCGTACATAGCTACGCTCCATATCAGAGTTTTTACGAGTCTTGTCTTAACATCCCTACTCAATGTCCCCGACATCAACCCCCTCCTCCTTGACAAAGCCTCCTTGCCTGGCGCAATTCTTCTCCTTACGTCCTTACCACTTTGACCGTATTGGTCCAAAACACTTCTGAGATATGTAAACTGTTCTACCTGCTCTATATTTTCCCCGCCTATTTTAATATTTAGCTTAGCCTTTTTCTTCCTGGAAAATCGCATAACCTTTGTTTTATTAATATTAATTCTCATCCCATATTTATCGCACTGAACCTCCAATTCACTCAACAATTCTTGCAACCCCTTGGATGACTGAGCAACTAATGCTTGGTCATCAGCAAACCTAACCGATTTTACGAATTCCCCTCCGACTTTCATTCCTACCTCCAGTTCTTCCCATGCCTCTTTAATCATTTCCTCTTCATATACATTGAACAGCACCGGTGACAATGGGTAACCCTGCCTTACACCTCTTCCTAGCACTGCCCATCCGGACTCTCCGTTCCCCACTCGCACCTGAGCAGTCTGAGACATGTACAGGTTGCGGATCAGTCTCCTGTCCCTCCAATCCATTCCTATTTTCTGCAATACACGCATTAATTTTTCCCAATTCACTCTATCAAATGCTTTTTCAAAATCTACAAAACAGGCAAAAACGTCCTGGTTGTATTCTATATTCCTCTCAATTAGTGATCTCATTACTGTAATGGCATCACGCGTACCTCTTCCCTTGCTAAACCCAAACTGATCATCCCCTAAGTAATCATTTGCCTTACTCTCTATCCTTTTGTTGATGATCCTGAGAATAACTTTAGCTGCGTGGGATATCAAACTTATTGTTCTGTAATCCTCACATGATGAAGCCTTTGCCATTTTTGGAATAGGAACTAACACCGATCTCACAAAATCTTCCGGCCAGATTCCTTCCTCATAGATACTACGAATCAGTCCATATAGGGCCTTTTTCCCGCATTTTCCTAAACATTTCAACAGTTCTACAGGGATGTTGTCCACCCCCAGGGCCTTATTTGCTTTCATTTCCTTTAATGCCCTTTCTATTTCATCGTCGAGTATGCCTGGACCTAAGCTATCTTCTTCTATGTCATGTTCCTTTTCTATGTTTAACCTTGTCGGCCTAAGTTCTTTACCATAGTGTTTCTATATATTCCTTACATCTCTCTTGATTTTTCCTGGTTCAACTATTATCTTACCCCACTTATCTTTAACTGTTAGCACAGATCTTGCCTTCTTACTTCCCGATAATAACTTAACCTTGCTGTATAGAGCACCAATTTCACCCTTCTTCTGTAAGATTTCCATATCCTCGCATTGCGTTTTCCACCATTCTTCTTTTGCTTTATTTGTGGCCCTTCTCAATTTATTGTTTAACTCTTTGTACTTCATTTTGCCTAACTCTGTGTCTACATTCTTCCATCTTCTTCTCTCATCCATCTTTGCAATCATCTCATCCGTTACCCATGGCTTCCTTATCCTTTTCCAGTTAACACTTCCTTTAGTGTCTTTTGCTGCTTCCGATCTCCCTTGCCTGATACATTCCCATTTTTCTTCGATAATACTCAGTTCTTTACCGTCATCCATCATTTTCTCTACAACCTGCTGATACTCCTTCCTCGTTAATCCATTTAATGCTACTGCGTTCCATTTCCTAACCCGCCGCCCTTGCCTTATCTTCTGGAAACAGACGTTACATTTCATAACAACTAAATTGTGGTCAGAGTTCACATCTGCTCCTGGGAAACTGTGCAAATTTATCACACTGTTCCTAAACCTGTGCCTAACCATCATATAATCTAACTGATACCTTTCTGAGTCACCTGGCATTTTCCATGTATACCTACGCCGTTTGTCGTGTCCAAACCATGTGTTGGTGATGACTAACCCCTGTCTCCTGCAGAATTCAATCGCTTTCTCCCCGCATTCATTCCTCGTGCCTAACTCATATTCCCCCGCCTCACCACCCTCTCTTCCTTCGCCTACCGTCGCATCCCAATCCCCCATCACTATCAAATGTTTCCCTGCAGGAACACACGCGATTATATCCTCTAACTCATCGTGCATCCTATCGACTTCTTCCTCCTTGTGGTTGCTCGGTGGCATGTGTACCTGAACAATGACCAAGTTCGTCGGCTCTGCTTTAATCTCTACGAGTAAAATCCTATCAGTTGCTTGTTCTATGTTGACTACGTATCTTCCTACCCCTTTATTTAATATTACGGCAACCCCTTGTCCAACATATCTAACCATAATTATCAATACTGTTTTATTGACTCATCCAATATAATATCAGCTTTGGTCCCATGCCTCGACTCATCTGTACATGAAATCAATAATGTATTTTCTGGATAACTGTCCTTTTCATTTTTCTGACAATACATCTGAAGACAGTAAATGAGCATTCTTTTTCAATTAGGAAAATCTCTTTTACTGTGAAAGTTGTAGACCAATTTATCAAGGAAGTGGGTGATTGTGAAAAATGCAAAACACAAACAAAAGATAAATTATCTAAACCAACTATTTATTATTGATTTCACATATTGTAAGAATTTCATACAAACACTCTGGCTACCAGAATATGAGTATTTAACTCAAATATATACATCCTTATGTGTGTATGTATGTATATATATGTATATATATATATATACATATAATCATACTTAATAATACATGAGCATTTAAGATTCTACCTCATTTGAATCCATAACACTAGCACATTTTTTGGGACTTAAATGAATAATAATTAAGTAGAAGACAGTCTTAAGATGTGCCTCTAGAACTTACCATATAAAACATGAGAGTATAGAAAAAATGTAAGCTTATACTTTCAAGTGACAGATTAAATCATTCACAAATTTTATCGCATTGTCATCACAAAAATGTTGAAAGGAATGTACAACTAAATTAACATTTCATACTATATTGGTAATTCACATTCTTGATAGGACGGGATTGCACCCGATGCATTCAGTCAGCTTGCATAGTTTAATTTCTGCCCTCTATTGTCTCTGAATCAAAGGATGAGACTTAGTGCATCAATGCACCTTTTATAATGAGAATGAGATGTGGAGGGCGGAGAGTAGCACAGTTGGTGAATTGGTTGAGACGGCACAGGTTCGGAAAAGGGTTGCTGTTTAATCAGCTAGGATGGCTTCCCACACTGATTTGATAAGAGGAGGGGCCTTCAATGGTCAAAAAGACACATCATCACCAGCAAATTGAGGAGCAAAGAATGGGAGATGATAGAGAAGGGGAAGAGGTAGGGCATATTGTTGAAGTGTTACACATCTTATTGGTTGGGAGTTGGGAAGGAGCCCCACCCAAAGGAGACACTGGTTTACTTCCTCCCCTAGGGTGGGGTGAACTTTCTTTCACATTATGATTAAATGGACAAAAGAGAAATGGGCCAATGGGGTGAATGGATCACCATTATAAAATACCCTGCTCAAAACTTGGCTCAATTGGCTCATTATGTACAGTCGCGGTTAACACTTCCTCAACACTCGAAGCAGTTAAAAAGGCAACACAGGTGCAACTCTTGGAATCTACAAACTCATGATATGGATCAGTTCATCCCTGCATGATCAGCACACATGAAACAACATAAATAAAACACCTTCAATGGCCAAGAGGTTCATACCACAAGGCATTATTTCACACCAGTAAAAGTTAGAAAATCACTGAAATCAAGCAAAAATAGGATCTAACAAAAACTTATTTAGGTTGACTGACTTAAGTTTATTTGAACTTTCAAAACTCTATGAATGTCCCCACAGCCAGACATGGAGTATGCATATCTCTACTCCAGGAACATAGGAAATGTCTTTTGCATCACCTAGGGGTAATTGCTTCAAACTTAAATGTTTGATCTCTGCCAGGTTAATAAAAAACACACCTTGGAAATCTAGTTGGATTTGCTTGCCTAAAGAGATAAGAATTTTTAAGGGAACTCTACGGAGTAAAGGATTTTATAGAAATTAATTCTGGTGAATGATGCTCAAAGCTGTCTTTTGAAATAAGAAATTAGTGGATTCTCTCTAATCTCACATCCATCTCGAACTTAAGGTTACTTGCTACAGCTCTATTGAGCAATGTGGGAAAAGAGGAGGCTGGTCATGTAATGCCCCTGGCTGGGAAACCTTTTCCTGTAATATTCTTTGGACAAAATGATCCTTTCCTCAACCAATATGAGTGATTTTATAGAAAACTCATAGACCTTACCAAATAAATGCAAGTATAATCTGCCATATCACCTGCTTGCTAGGCAATTGCAATCTTAAAAATTTTTAATTTACTGTCTATGCAATAAAGGAAACAAAAATGACTGATAATTATTCATTAGATTATCCTCATCCTTGGGATCTCTGCTGATGGAAGCCGTTAGGATAGTAAGAAATATATTTGAATCATCTTTTTCACAAACAAAATGTTAAAGATATTACCTATCTAATCCATTTTATGTCCCCACTCTATTGCTTATGATATGTTAAGTTTGATTCATCATGCTATGTCTCCAAAGGCCAGATGTACCTTTTGCAAATAATCAGTAGCAAACCTTTTGGAGCCTTAATTAATAGTTTTGTTTGAAACATTTGGTACTGGTTGTTGGGGTTCAAAATCCAAGCAACCAGCATCAGAACAGGACCATGCAGAGCCATCACTCAAATACAAATCATCACTGCAGAGAACTCAAATGACAGCATGAACTGGATGAGCTCTAAAAGGGGACAATGCTGAACATCCAGACAGAAGCTGTTGATTAAACCCATTTTACTTGGCCTCTGATCACAATATGTACATCTACATCTTTGTGAAATAAAGCAAACTATTTAGTCAAACTTCAATGAGTGGTTAGGAATGTAATTTCACTTCAAAAATTGATTAAACATAAAAACTACACCCACTGAACATAAAGGAAAATGCCACTAGAGAAGGCTTTTTTCTATTAAAATCCACTTCAATTTCTCTAAAATGGTTCACCAACAGGTACACCTACAAAGATGTTAGAAGCATCTATTTTTTAAGTATTCAATGCAATATTATGAGATCAGATGAGGTGATTCTGAAGGATATTTAAGGCCATAATGTAATTACCAAATACTTGGTAAATTATAACCTGTTTACTGTAAGATTACTCGGAACGAATTCAGAAAATCATCAGAGTTTTTAATTTCCCTTTTCCGCTTCATACATGATTGTTTGTCTGAGAACACTAACATGAACTTGAAGGAAACTCATAGGAAAAATGGGAACAATTACCTTTGTGACTTGGCCACGTTTGCATTGTGAAGCCTTTTGCTACAAATTCTCAGATAGCAACATCCAACCCAATTCAACTCAGCTCCAAGTTTTACCAATACTTGTTTATATGGCATACTTCTCCTCTTTCAGAGTGTCGATTTTTTTTAAGTCTGTGGGAGTGGAATAGGATGGATTTATTTTAAGAAGCAAAATACTATGACATTGAATAACCAGAATATTGACCCATTTTTGATGAATTTTATGTTGCAAAATCCAAAATATTGCTTGTTCCACTTCTAACAGTTTCCTGGTAGACTGAAAGAGAGAAACACACTCCCGAAAAGTTTCCCCCAATCCACACTCACGGCCCCTCCTCCCAACCACCCACCCCACTGATGCCTCACTGCTGATTGACCAGGTTCAACCATGCCGCACGGCCTGTCTCCTCCGATGGGATCCGAATCTGCACTAGGTGAACAGGTGCATCCACATTCTGGCGCACAACCACTGTCGGGGACAGCTCCTGGTGCAAAGTGACAGTCCCCGAAGTCGAATGGGGGTGATGGGCCACAAGTGTTGCCGTCCCAGGGGCATGGTGTGCCGATGATGACTGGTGCACAAGCGTTGTTGGTGGATGGTGCACAGAAGGACTACCAGAAGGCGGGCAGAGCGTCACCACCCTTGTCCCCCTCTCACTGCCCTCGCCAACCACAATGCTTGCCTGATGATGTGCCTGATGGTAGCGCTCTGCCATGGTGACGACACTAGTATCACTGAGGGCCGTTGCCGCAGCCAGTTCGTTACCTTCCTCCGTGAAGTGCACAGGGCCCTTGATTATCAGGTGCTCCACTTCGCCTTCCTCTCCCTCTTCCTCCTCATCCCCATCCACCTGCCATGGCAACAGCCAGAGAAAGAAATGCATGAGCAAACGTGGATCACAGGAGGGAACCAAAAGCGGGCAGCAGGGTGGGGTACGTGGGGGACAGGGAGAAGGGGTAAGGGAGGTAGGAAACATAACCACACCCATGAATTAGGGGTGCAATTAGATTTATGGTGGCTTCAGTGCACCAAGGAGAACCTTGGAGATGCTTCAAAGAGGGTGACCACAATATCTACCCAATTGTAACCTATTCTCCAAAATGTTGACAAATTGCTTCTCATATGAATAAACAGAAAATAATTGCAAAGTGACACCATCAATGAGAATAAAATTTTAGAGAAAGGGAAAGTGATTTCTGCCGATCTCATTAATAAGATATCAGGATCATCAACGGTTGAAGATACACTTAGGCGGAGCTGTGCACAGTTCAAGAAGTTTACAAGAAAAACTGGCATCCATAGCATTGAGAGGCATGGTGAAGCAGCAAGCCCTGACTCAAAGGCAGCAGAGAACTTTATTACCAACTTCAAGAAGCTAGAGGTGACCTGCCCCAACAAGTTTTTAATTGTGATGAGACGATCTCTTATAGAAGAGGCATTGCTCTATTAAGATAGTGGCGATGCACTCCAGAAATATATTTAATGATAGTACTCTGAGTTGTACTTTTACCAAATTTTGCAGCATCGGCAAAAACAGATATCTCTAGACAGCTTTCTAGTAAAAAGGAATTAGATATGTATCATATATACAAAACAAATTTTTATAATAAGAAATAGTATTTCCTCTCTCCATCTCTCGAATTATATTTTCAAATTTCTCCATCCTCAATATTGTCCTAACATTTCACGTTCTTATTCTAACTAATTTTGTCTTCTTTTTGTACATATTCTGTTCTGTTGCTGTTGGTTTTGCTTTGCAAGGTTTTTGTGGGATGACGACCATGAAACCCTTGCCTCTCGAACTGACTGAGTTGCCAGGACTTATTTCTAGGCTTGTGTCAGTGACATGGGCTATTTACTTGAGGTCATTTCCCATTTCCTTCCTAAACAGTATTTTTAAGGTATTACCATCACTCATTGGCCACCCCACTGAGGTCAGATACTTTTACAGTCTCCTCAGTGAGGAATAGCCACCAACAATCATTCATCAGAACAAACAAGGCCTTCCTACCACGTCAAAATTGTAGTTCATGGGGAGGGAATGTAAATATCAATGTTTAATGAAGGATCCATGCTGCTTCCAGGAATTACCGTCATGTAGGTTGATTGTCAGACAACTGTTTCGCCCCAGTCCTGAAGGTATCTTCAGGTCGAATTGAACTGCGTTGTGCTGGCTGGCTCAGAGTGCTCTTATTGGCTCCTTCTTGGCGGCGAATGGGGGTCACCCTTTTCCATGTGGAAGTCAGGGTGTAACTGTCCTCACAGTTGAAATTATTAGGATTTTTCATTTTTCTATTTCTTATTTCATGAGTCTCGGAAAATAATGTTTCTCTCTTGCCAGCACTTTTTCTTGGTTGAACTCAATCTTGTGTCCAGGTTCCAACCAGGTATGTTTGGCAATAGGTGAGAGTCGGGGCTATTTCACGTCTGTGGCCCTTTGGTGCTCCTTAATTCTGCATCTAATGGACCAACCTGTTTGGCTGATACAGGACTTCCCACATGTAAACTTGATCTCATATACTCTATCGTGCATGAGATCGGGGATTCAGTACTTAGGTTTAGAAATAATGTCACTGATTTTTATTGGAGTGGAGAACCTGGTTATTACATTATTCTTCCGTAGGAGCTTACTTATCCTTTCAGCGTTCTGGCAACGTACAGGATGGTAGCATATTTCATCAGTTTTTCCTTTTCAGGCTTCTCTTTGCCCTGTTTCCTCCTTGTGAAATCTTTCTTGCCTTACATAGATGTTCTTTTTATGCCCCTAATAATGTGACCACCTTAATCAAAAACACTTCCGGGAGAGGTACTTTGTTCTACCTATTCAAGTTTATGTTCTCTAATATTTACTAAATATTGACATAGCTCATTAAATACTGAACATGCGGAAATCATTCTGCCCCAAGATTAATAGATTACTGATATTATTTTGAAGCAGTATTTTGATGAGTCACATGGCATTTATGGGAATAAATAACCTCTCCTCTCTTTACCCTGACGGAGAGAGGGAGATAGTGGCTAAGGGCAGGGTGGGTGATGGGAAAGGGGGTGGCAATTGCAGGAAGCCATGTATGCGATGGTATTCACCTCATCTCCAGTGCCATGAATCTCTCCTTGGTGGTCTCGCAGCCGCTGTGCTGCACTGTCTGCTGCCTGCCGAAGGATAATGTGCTCCTTGGCTGAGATGGTGTACACATGGCGCCCATCATCATCGATTTCCTTGGTGATGTCACCTTGGTCATCAGCACCCTCGTCCAAGGGGATTGTCATCGTGGTCGTGGAACTGGCGCTCCCTCCCTTGTGGCCTCCACCCCTCCTCTCACTCATCTCCCATGCCACGTGCTTCACCACTTCAGAAGGAGATGTGCAGAGAGGTACAAAAGTGGGAGAGAATAAGAATAGGGGGATATATATTCGTATACATTTGCTTCAGGTAAGAGTGCTCTTAAACGTATGATGCTCACACCCAATGTGAGCATCATGCAATTAGGTGCATTCAAACTGTGTTGCAGTGAACAACATGTGTGCCAAACTTGGATCCATTTATTAACCCCTATGCCCTTTCTCATAAAAATAGGCAAGGAATTTATTATTCCGGCGACACAACTGTAAATATTTCTTTTTTGAAGCAAATGCATAACCAATAATAATGACCATGCCCCAGCATGAGTACAGACATTGGACATGTTATTGTTTCAACAAACGAAAATGAAGAGGGTGAATCAGATGATTCTGATTATAGGGCATCAACTTCCTATAATTATTGAAGTTAGCAATGATGCTGCCTCTTCATTAACTTGACAGTTCATATGATATACAAAAACAAATAGAAAATGCAAATACTGTATATTCACCCTAAAATGCTTTAATTATAATAAAATCAAAAATGAAAGCATAAGGCCTAATTGAATTGTTTCTGTATGTATTCTGTATCAATTCTCTTTTGGTATCAGGCATTAATTTGAGGAATAACCAACAAGGTTTGGTACACTATTCATGGAACACGTGGCTGGTATATGTTTTCAGACCAGTTTTCAGATATTGTAAGGTTTAAATCATGTCCACATATTAGGAATTAGTACAAGAGAACAGGATAAAGAATAGAAGTTAACTTTTCAATTATGACATTCACTTAAAAAGAGTGAATTTAGAGAAAATAAATTTAGTAGGATAGAAACATTAGTTAGCAACATCCATGCATTTATATGGTTCTTAACCCTTTTCTTTATATCTATTTCCATGTGAATGAATACATACATACATATATATATTTTTATATGTAAATATATACACACATGAAAATTTTTATAAATATATGTTTATATAAATTTTTATAAATTGTATTTTTTTAAAATTTTATAAATAATATATATATATATATGTGTACACACACACACTTTCAGCACTTTCAAGTTTTCCTCACTTACCACGTGTCTCTCGTTGTTCATCCCCACTGCCCTCCGCATCGACCACCTCGACACCCTCCAACACCACAGCACCTGGGCATGATGTGCCACTGCCATTGAGAGCTGAGCCACCAGATGGTAGCATTTGTTGACGCTCTGTCACGTACAGCGCTGTACCATTGAGAGTCCCTCCTCCTATGGCACCCCCAGCCGACTGGTACTGACCTGGCTCTGGGGATACATGCTGCTCTGGTGTTGTTTGCCCACGCTCCTCGTACACACTTGTGATGCGTGGCTGGTTGATGACAATGGCATCCTGGAGGTGCCCCTGTGACTGCATGTGTGTGTACAGCAGAGGTTTGCGCATGAATCCCATGCCACAAACAACACACTCATAAGGCTTCTTGTCGCTGTGCACAAAGCGGTGGGCATTTCGGTTGTCACGGGAGCCAAATCGCTTCCCACACACTTCACAGGCATAAGGGCGCTCGCCTGTGTGCACCCGGATGTGTTTCTTGTAGTGCTCAGGGTACACAAAGGAAGCACCACAAGTCCCACACGTGTATGGGCGCTCTCCTGTATGGGCTGCCTGAAGAGAACAGATGAGGTATGTTCTTATTTCAGACCACATGAGGAAAGACACTATACACATAAATATTATACACTACTAATACATAGTACAACTAGTACCTATATATTATTTATATATTCCCACCACAACACCCCCTTCAACCACTGTTACAATGTTTCCGTTCTAGCATCCCTTCCCCCATCCGATAACCCTATAAAATTAAAAACAATGGAAATGGCATTTATATGGCTGTATAAAGCCTATCAACATCTGGGACTCAATGTCGTTCACTAAATAGGTGGGGGGGCTGGGGTGGATGGGTGTGGATTTGTTTCTTGCGAGATGGTGGGATAATTTATTCATCCGCATACATTTTGTCATCCTTGTCCTGGGATTTGATTTGTCGAGCCCTTATGATGACTTTGTGAGTTGACGCCTTGGTTATGGGTGTTCTGGTATCTGTGGATGAATTGTTAGTTTTCTGTGTCGCTTGTTACTATTTCCGCATCCTCCCTATTCCATCTTTGCTCCCCTCTGGCCTCCCTTTCCCCCTCCATAACCCCCTCCTTCACCCCTCCCACACCACCTGTTCTCCCCTCCATAACCACCTCCTTCACCCCCTCCCCCACCACCTGTTCTCCCCTCCGCTTTCTCCCCCTCCACATACCCCTCCCCCACAACCTGTTTTTCTCCCCTCCCTCATCCCCTTCTCTCTCTGCACCACATACCCATTTACCTCAGTCATATCTTATCTTCCGAAGAAGACGGAGTTTGAGTCCTTCGAAATTATCAAGATATTATTGTGAGTGTTCTTTTTATGTATTCTCGTTCTGTGTGTTGCTGTCTAAGTTTTTTATTCAACACTTCCGTGTTACTTCGAAGAAATCATCTTCTCTAGAGCTCTATCCTCACCTACTAAACCAACCTTTGGGTTGATTACTGTATATATATACACATTTGACAAACACAGTATTCAATACGAAGGTCGATTTAGTAGGTGATGGTAGAATTCACCCAGTACTAAGTCCGATAGCGTGTGAAATTCACACATAATGGTAGGTGGGCCAGTTCCTTTCCCTGTGCCGGTTATGATTTCCCAGGATGATCTGGTACCCGAAAAACCACATAGCTTGGGTGGAGCTGCTGATGCCCTGACAGACTTGCCCAAGTATCGAACCTGGCCCCTCAAGTCAGTAGTCCAACACTCTACCCCTGGACTACCGCGACCCACATATACATATAAACATTTATTAAGATTTTTAAAATGCAGAAACACAAAGAAAGGAATATCACACATGCAGTTTTGACGGTTGGATGGCGTAGCCGTCATCATCAGAACTCAGGACAAGAAGCCATCATCATATTCTGATGATGACGGCCGTCCCATGAAAACATCAAAACTATATGTTGAGGGCCCTTTCTTTGTGTTTCTGTGTTTTAAAAATTTTAATAAATGTATATGTAAACATTATTATTATTAGGTAATCTACCGTTTAAGGTAGGCTTTTTTGGATGGACACAACTATCAAATAAACATTTTGTGACTCCCCACCTAGCAAACTAATCTATATCAGGCCCTCTTTATCTCGGTGTACTTCTTTCCTCCCTTCATCCCGTCCAACATCCCTATCCTGTTCCTGCCCTTACCTCGCTTGCCCAACATTCTCCCCTCTATTACCCTCTTCAACATTTCACTACCGCTCAATACACCTTTCATCCATTTTTCCTGCCTCCATAGCATTTCTCTCAACAAACCCCTCTCCTCACCCACCATCTCTAGTACTTCCTCATTTGTTTTCCTTTCGGTCCATTTCACCTTCTCCATTCTTCTCCACACCCACATTTCAAAAGCCTCCAATCTACGTCTATCCACCTGCTTCAGTGACCACGTTTCCGCACCGTACATAGCTACGATCCATATCAGAGTTTTTACGAGTCTTGTCTTAACATCCCTACTCAATGTCCCCGTCATCAACTCCCTCCTCCTTGAGAGAGCCTCCTTGCTTAATGCAATTCTTCTCCTTACGTCCCTACCACTTTGACCGTATTGGTCCAAAACACTTCCGAGATACTATATGTAAACTGCTCTACCTGCTCTATTTTTTCCCCTCCTATTTTAATGTTTAGCTTAGCCTTTTTCTTTCTGGAAAATCGCATAACCTTTGTTTTATTAATATTGATTCTCATCCCATATTTATCGCACTGAACATCTAATTCACTCAGCAATTCTTGCAACCCTTTGGCTGACTGAGCAACTAATGCTTGGTCATCAGCAAACCTAACCGATTTTACGAATTCCCCTCCGACTTTCATTCCTACCTCCAGTTCTTCCCATGCCTCTTTAATCATTTCCTCCACATATACGTTGAACAGCACCGGTGACCTTGGGCAACCCTGCCTTACCCCTCTTCCTAACACTGCCCATCCGGACTCTCCATTCCCCACTCGCACCTGAGCAGTCTGAGACATGTACAGGTTGCGGATCAGTCTCCTGTCGCTCCAATCCATTCCTATTTTCTGCAATACACGCATTAATTTTTCCCAATTCACTCTATCAAATGCTTTTTCAAAATCTACAAAACAGGCAAAAACGTCCTGGTTGTATTCTATATTCCTCTCAATTAGTGATCTCATTACTGCAATGGCATCACGCGTACCTCTTCCCTTGCTAAACCCAAACTGATCATCCCCTAAGTAATCATTTGCCTTACTCACTATCCTTTTGTTGATGAACCTAAGAATAACTTTGGCTGCGTGGGATATCAAACTTATTGTTCTGTAATCCTCACATGATATAGCCTTTGTCTTTTTTGGAATAGGGACTAACATCGATCTCACAAAATCTTCTGGCCAGATTCCTTCTTCATAGATACTATGAATCAGTCCATATAGGGCCTTCTTCCCACCTTTTCCTAAACATTTCAACAGTTCTACAGGTATGTTGTCCACCCCCACGGCCTTATTTGCTTTCATCTCCTTAAATGCCCTTTCTATTTCAACGTCGAGTATGTCTGGATCTAAGCTATCTTCTTCTACGTCATGTTCCTTTTCTATGTCTAACCTTGTCGGCCTAAGTTCTTTACCATATATTTTTTTATATAAATATATATACACGATTGTATGTTTTATTGTATAATTATATATATATACATATATCGATGATGTGGAAGTACTCGTGAGAGCAATATAACATTGGACAGCACAACAGAACACAATAAAATAGATAACACGTAAAAGATATATATATATATATGTATATTATTTAATCTATATAATATATATATGTATAATCATCCATATATATATATATATATATATATATATATATATATATATATATATATGGACTACAACCATGGACTACAACCTTGTCGTGGTGGAAGGGCTTGTGTGTTCCGATGACCCCTAGAGCTGTGCTGGCGGGAGTAATAATAATTACTCCTGGAAGGGTCACCCATGCCAGATAGGTCGAAGGTAAGAGCCAGACGAAAGGTAGTCCACGCAGCGTCTGTTCCTCAGTGAGGCGGCTGCAATGGCGTCTGACCCCAGTGGGGCGGCCATTAAGTGATGGTGTCACGTTAAAAACACTATTGAGGAAGGCAACGGGAAACCACCTCAATTATGATTCCGAAGAATATTATGATGGGCACTATAGATAATATGAGTCCTGGCAACTACGGGACACGGCCCAAGAGGCCGTGTGTCGTGCCCGGCAGCGGGAGAGGCAAGGCTTCCGCGGTCGTCATCCCACGAAACCCTTGCGGGGAAGGAATAACTTCAGCAGGACAGAAGACTCAGAAGAAGGCGAAAGTAGTTAGAATAGGAACCTGGAACGTCAGGACAATGTTGAGGAGAGGCAAATTAGAAAATATTAAGCGAGAGATGGAAAGAGGTAACATAGATGTTTTAGGCCTCTGCGAGGTGAGATGGAAGGATAGCGGGGATTACTGGAGTGACAATTATAGAGTAATATACAGCGGCGGGGATGAGAGCCAACGAGGGGTTGCCGTAATTTTAAATAAAGGGGCAGGAAGAAGCGTAGTCAACATAGAGCAAGAGACAGATAGAATTTTACTCGTAGAGATTAAAGCAGAGCCGACGAACTTGGTCATTATTCAGGTATACATGCCACCGAGCAACCACAAGGAGGAAGAAGTCGATAGGATGTATGATGAGTTAGAGGATATCATCGCGAGTGTTCCTGCAGGGAAACATTTGATAGTGATGGGGGATTGGAATGCGACGGTAGGCGAAGGAAGAGATGGTGGTGAGGTGGGGGACTATGGGTTAGGCACGAGGAATGAACGCGGGGAGAAAGCAATTGAATTCTGCAGGAGACAGGGGTTAGTCATCACTAACACATGGTTTAGACACCACAAAAGGCGTAGGTATACATGGAAAATGCCAGGTGACTCAGAAAGGTATCAGTTAGATTATATTATGGTTAGGCACAGGTTTAGGAACAGTGTGATAAATTCGCACAGTTTCCCAGGAGCGGATGCGGACTCTGACCATAATTTAGTTGTTATGAAATGTAATGTTCGTTTCAAGAAGATAAGGCAAGGGCGGCGGGTTAAAAAATGGAATTTAGAAGCAGTAAATGAATTAACGTGGAAGGAGTATCAGGAGGCTGTAGAGAAAATGATGGATGACGGTAAAGAACTGAGTGCTATCAAAGAAAAATGGGAATGTATCAAGAAAGGGATATTGGAAGCCGCTAAAGACACTATAGGAACCGTTAACGGGAAAAGGATAAGGAAACCATGGGTAACGGATGAGATGATTGCGAAGATGGATGAGAGAAGAAGATGGAAAAATGTAAACACAGAGTTAGGCAAAATGAAGTACAAAGAGTTAAACAATAAATTGAGAAGGGCCACAAATAAAGCAAAAGAAGAATGGTGGAAAACGCAATGCGAGGATATGGAAAGCTTACAGAAGAAGGGTGAAATTGGTGCTCTATACAGCAAGGTTAAGTTATTATCGGGAAGTAAGAAGGCAAGAGCTGTGCTAACAGTTAAAGATAAATGGGGTAAGATAATAGTTGAACCAGGAAAAATCCAAGAGAGATGGAAGGAATATATAGAAACACTGTATGGTAAAGAACTTAGGCCGACAAGGTTAGACATAGAAAAGGAACATGACGTAGAAGAAGATAGCTTAGGTCCAGGCATACTCGACGATGAAATAGAACGGGCATTAAAGGAGATGAAAGCAAATAAGGCTGTGGGGGTGGACAATATTCCTGTAGAAATGTTGAAATGGTTGGGGAAAGGTGGGAAAAAGGCCATATATGGACTGATTCGTAGTATCTATGAGGAAGGAATCTGGCCGGAAGATTTTGTGAGATCGGTGTTAGGTCCTATTCCAAAAAAGGCAAAGGCTTCGTCATGTGAGGATTACAGAACAGTAAGTTTGATATCCCACGCAGCTAAAGTTATTCTCAGGATCATCAACAAAAGGATAGAGAGTAAGGCAAATGATTACTTAGGGGATGATCAGTTTGGGTTCAGGAAAGGAAGAGGTACGCGTGATGCCATTGCAGTAATGAGATCACTAGTCGAGAGGAATATAGAATACAATCAGGACGTTTTTGCCTGTTTTGTAGATTTCGAAAAAGCGTTTGATAGAGTGAATTGGGAAAAATTAATGCGTGTATTGCAGAAAATAGGAATGGATTGGAGGGACAGGAGACTGATCCGCAACCTGTACATGTCTCAGACTGCTCAGGTGCGAGTGGGGAACGGAGAGTCCGGATGGGCAGTGTTAGGAAGAGGTGTAAGGCGGGGTTGCCCCATGTCACCGGTACTGTTCAACGTATATGTAGAGGAAATGATTAAAGAGGCATGGGAAGAACTGGAGGTAGGAATGAAAGTCGGAGGGGAACTCGTAAAATCGGTTAGGTTTGCTGATGACCAAGCATTAGTTGCTCAGTCAGCCAAGGGGTTGCAAGCATTGTTGAGTGAATTGGAGGTTCAGTGCGATAAATATGGGATGAGAATCAATATTAGTAAAACAAAGGTTATGCGATTTTCCAGAAAGAAAAAGGCTAAGCTAAATATTAAAATAGGCGGGGAAAGAATACAGCAGGTAGAGCAGTTTACATATCTCGGAAGTGTTTTGGACCAATACGGTCAAAGTGGTAGGGACGTAAGGAGAAGAATTGTGCTAGGCAAGGAGGCTTTCTCAAGGAGGAGGGAGTTGATGACGGGGACGTTGAGTAGGGATGTTAAGACAAGACTCGTAAAAACTCTGATATGGAGCGTAGCTATGTACGGCGCGGAAACGTGGTCGCTGAAGCAGGAGGATAGACGTAGATTGGAGGCTTTTGAAATGTGGGTGTGGAGAAGAATGGAGAAGGTGAAATGGACCGAAAGGAAAACAAATGAGGAAGTACTGGAAATGGTGGGTGAGGAGAGGGGTTTGTTGAGAGAAATCCTATGGAGGCAGGAAAAATGGATGAAAGGCGTATTGAGCGGTAGTGGAATGTTGAAGAGGGTAATAGAGGGGAGAATGTTGGGCAAGCGAGGTAAGGGGAGGAACAGGATAGGGATGTTGGACGGGATGAAGGGAGGAAAGAAGTACACCGAGATGAAGAGGGACCTGATATAGATTAGTTTGCTAGGTGGGGAGTCACAAAATGTTTATTTGATAGTTGTGTCCATCCAAAAACCTACCTTAACCGGTAGATTACCTAATAAAATATATATATATATATATATATATATATATATATATATATATATATATATATATATATATATATATATATATATATATATATATATATATATATATATATATGGATGATTTCTTTGAAGTAACACGGAAGTGTTGAATAAAAAACTTAGACAGCAACACACAACATGACAACACATAAAAGGAACACTCACACGTAATATCTTGATAATTTGACTAAAGACTGAGTCTTAACTAATCTTCCGAAGAAGACGGGAGTTCGAGTCCGCCAAAATTATCAAGATATTACGTGTGAGTGCTCCTTTTATGTGTTCTCATGTTGTGTGTTGCTGTCTAAGTTTTAAATAGATATATATCCTATCCCCTATCCTTATACCTATTTCCATGTGAAAGAATATTTGTTCTCCGCATGGTGGGATTTCATGTTTGAATGTTTATATATAAAATATACAGAGAGAGAGAGGGAGGAAGAGCAAGAGCCTTTTACCTTACGGTGGTAGTCGAGAAGTCTCCGACGCTTAAATCCCCGCCCACACTCATCACAAACAAAGCGTCTGTCATCAAGATGTGTGGCACGCCGGTGTGAAATGAGGTTGCTGCGCTGACTGAATGTCGCACCACACGTCTCGCACTGGAATGGCTTCTCCCCCGTGTGTGTGCGTTCATGGTCGACCAACTCTGCGCGGCGAGCAAATCCCTTTTGGCACACGCTGCATGTGTATGGTTTGGCCCCAGAGTGCACCACCATGTGAACCTGTGAGAGCAAAGAGAACAATGCTGCCATCAAGCTGCTTCCCTCTCACACCCTTCACCCTCTTTCTGGTCAAGAGTTGATCGGCATGCACGACTCTAAACACCAAGCTACATCCCAGAATTCCTCCTTAGCTCATTACTTGAGCGAATCTAAGGACTTGAGGGGTATTCCCAGGGGTGCGATGCCTACTCATCTAACATTGTTGGCACATTGCTCAAAATCATAGGATTGGCACTTATTTTTTTAGATGCAATTCTGTAGGCTGATTTTTTTGTATTAATACCAGAGATAATATGTTGCATTATGAAGATGTTTCTCCCATCATGTATAAGTATTTCGAATTTTACATTTGCATTCTGACAGCTGTTGTTTAAGGAAATTCTTATACTTGGTTACGAATTACATACTTTTAATGACACAAATTGGCAGGGATGGACAATTTTTGAAGCACTGAATGCATTCAGGGTCAACACTTTTAATTTCATCCAAAGTATCAAGTAATTTTCCTGGTTTACCTAAGTTAAAATGAAAGTAATTATTTAAAAATATACTTTATAGACCTTCCTAGAATATTTGTCTTTAAGAGAAATATTAATCCCATGGTAAGTTTCCATATATTCTTGATCAATAATTCGTACATATGGAATTTCACAGAGGGAAAACAATGCATTACCTGAGGGGCAACCTGAATCAGCATGAAAGACATTTAGATTTGTCTTTAAATTGCGCAAGTATGTGTGCATAGATATATTTAATCTTCTCTGCAGAAAAATGCTTTGAATTTCAAATTTTTTATGATACACCTTAGAGCGCTGTTGTACATCAATCCTTGGGAAAATAAAATTATCATTATTATTTTTTTTAATCCTTGTAATTACAGCATTTAATAGGAAACAAGATATATGCTGTTGCACATAGAGCAAATGGAGAGAAGACTGCGGTCATAAAATTAACACATAACCTAGAACAAGAGCGAATGAATGCTGGTTTATTTGATTTCCAAAAATATGCTTTTTGTTTGCTGGTAGTACCTTGCAAACTTATCATGGCACAAAAAACATGTATGCCAAAAACTAATGGTTGAACTTTGAATTGTTTTTTAATGGAGCAATTTCATAGACTAATACATGCAAGTAAAATGTATCAGTTAACATAAAGATATTACATTAGATGTTTTTGGTCAAATATACCAACTATTTTTTTGATGAAGCCAAAAAAAATCAAAAATGCTTTAAACTCCTCTGCTCATTCTTTACAGCAATCTTTCTCCTTTGTTATTGCTCATACTACATTTGATTTTGCTGTTCATCTTAAATTTTTAGTAAATTCACCTTCTGTTTCACAACAAAATTGAGGAAATATTTTTTAAAATGGCAAAATAAAAGTTGAGATAAGCATTATAATTAGAAGATACAATTAACATTCTCATTCTAGAGTTGACTTGTACATTGGCACACATGTGTCCCAAGGCTTTTGGAAACTGCCTCAATCATTTTAATGGTGAAATTATGATGGGAACAAGCAGAGAAATTAATCCTGACAACTATAGGACAAGGCCTTATGGACTGTGTGTGGTGCCTGGTAGTGGGCGAAGCCAGGCCTTGGTAGTCTCCGTCACAAGAAATCCATGCAAATTGGAAATGATAGCAGCAGCACAGAAGACGACAAAGAACAGAACCAAATTAGTTAAAATAGGGATTTGGAATTGGATGGAACTATGTTGAGGACAGGATAATTTATGAATGCAAAGCAGGAGCAAGACAAAAAAATTGCCAACTCTAATACTTTTAGATATTCCATGGTTGTGCAAGGTGAGATAAGAGGATAGCAGGTACCACTGTAGCCATAGTTACAAAAAAATATTACTGCAGTGTCCATTATCGCCTGTGGCAGAGGGAACAATTGCATAGACATTACATTTACACGAGCATGTAATGAGAGTTTGAAATGAACAGAGACCTCACCTCTAAGTTACGTGCCGTGGCAAATGCCTTTCCGCAGGTTTCACAAACAAAGTCTTTGTTGTCTGAGTGAGTTCTTGCATGCTGCTGAAGGTGTTGCAGGCAGAGGAAGGTCTTCCCACACGCTTGGCACATGTGAGGCCGAGGTCTTGCGTCATGGATCTTCACGTGCACTTTGAGGCAGTACCTAGGAAGAGCAAAGGGGATTGCAACATATAACAGATATAGTGCACCCTAGTGCTGCCAAGTTGGATAAGCATTTTTTCATGTTTGATGTCAGAAAGCATACATATGTATGTGTGTGAATGTGCCACACAAATCAGTGAACAATACACACCCATGTAAGATATTCACCCCATTCTTAAGCACTGAAATAAGGAAAAACTCTTTAAATTACTAAACTAATACCATTTTAAAATAAAGTGCCGCAGAAATGAAAAATTATCATTAATTTAAATAATTTACAAAACATTGTGTCCACAATTGCATTTTATGCAAAATTATGTTACACCTTTAATAGCATAATAATATCAAATGTCACTATTAAAAAACTTTGCGAATATCTGTTAAAGCATGCAAAGGAAATGTTCTACTCTGTTGATGAATAACTGGAACTATAATTTGCAACTGTATACTTTTCTTTGACATGTCCTATATTTGTACAACAAATCCTAGGACAAAATAAATTGATTGATCCCTCAGATTCTTGAAATTAATTATTATAGTTTATAATCACTAGTCATTTTCAATTAGCTGGGATAAGTTACATTAATTTCATGTTATTTTACGAGAATCACTTTTCTCAGATGATTTGTGTTTCTTTTATTCCTACACTGATCCTCAACAATCACTTTTCCCCTTTTCCCTCAGAATGGCTCCAGAAGCCAGCTTCGCTTCCGGCCCATACCTCAATTCATGACAATCCAGCCATGGGAGGGACTGTTTGAATCAGAGAATCCACCACTTAGCCTACTAATTACAATACAATAATGTGTACTTCCTGAGATGGAGTAAAAATTAATTCAGTATTGACTTAACATAAAAAATTAATCCTCAATACATCAGAGGACCACAATTGGTCAGTAAAAAAAGCTGTAACAGTAACACTAAACAAATATAATCTCTCAATGTTGACATGGAAAAATAATCCAAAAATACGGAAAACAATGGCCATAGGTCGAATTTTTCCCTCTCAGCCCTCCACTTCTAAAGACTTCAAGTGGTGTTTGATCCCTTTCCTAGGAGATATTTCCAAAAGTCTCAAATAGCCATCCAACTACATTCAACGTGGCCCTTTACACACCCCTTACTTTCTCCAAGGCAAAGACAAACAGAATACATTTAATAAATCAGTCATCTACAAACTTAAATATGATAATTGCAACACATTGGGACCTTAAGTACTGGAAAGGATATTATTATTATTACATTAGTCTCATTATACAGTAACTGTGACTCCCTAATAATAATCCACTAAAAATGCATGCGTCCAAACAAATTAAACAATAATGTCCTGCACATATGAAGCTCCTTGGCAAATTAAACGAGGTAACGAAATAAGCAAGAACCAATGTGGTGACAGAAGATGTGCTGATGGAATTTTTTTGACAGGGAAACTTCCCATGCCAACTTGTCATGCGACTGCACCCATCATTTGACAGCACCATTGATACAAACCTTGATGCGAATGTCTTCTCACAGAGCTCACACTTGTAGGGGCGAACACCATTGTGCACATTCATGTGCTCCGAGAGCAGGTTGCGTGATCCATAGAACTTCCCACACACGTCGCACTTGTGCTTGGCTTTTCCATGTGCCTCCCGCTTGTGCTCACGCAGGGCCTTCACGCTGCCCATCACCTCAGGACACAACTCGCAAAGGTACACCACAGCCTCTTCCCCATTCTCCTTCTTCACTGTTGTTGTGGGTGCACTGCCTGCTCATGAATGATGACCGATGGCAATGGCATGCGTCAAACACAAGGAGAAGGTTTGCGCCACATGGGAGAGAAGGAATAATTTTTTAATGACACCACCATAACATTAAACACCCCCCAAAAACCCACTTGCTGATGCCCACAAGTGGCAAGAAATCAGCCTGTAGTTTTCCATTTAAAAAAGAAAGTTAGTCCATATGCATTTCTGCAACATTTTCAAATAAAAAACATGGAAACAACATACATTAAAACACACTATTAAACAGAAAACAGCAAACTTATTTCTTGTCCACACTGAAAAGCTCCATCATATCAAAACACCAGACACTGCAATGCATACACAAACATATAATTCTCTGGACATCACCAAACCTATGTTATCACAGCTTTCAGCTGAATTATTAAGAAACATGGGAAAATACGATTCAGTACTACGATTGACACAAAGTTTATTAAGTAAATTTTAAAGTACAACATTTCACAGTCATTCCTATTGGAGATGGATTTAAAGCATATATTTGAAGCACAAACCAACTCCACACATCCTTATGTGACCAATGAAATCCAATCACCGAATTGTCTGACTTCTCCAGGTTTGCTCCAAAAATCCCAACTGGGTTTACCTTGGATTATTCATCAAAATTATACAAAATACTGCCTTTCCTTAATATGATGGAATTAAAAGGTTTTATTGGCTCATCTGGTAAAGGTACCTGATGCTGACATTTCTTGTTCAAAGGCTTTTTGGTAGAAGTGACAACTGAACCTGGATTAGAAATCTCTCCAAAAACTTGAGCAGATTCCAAAGATGATTTTCATTTACCTACTATTTAAACTTAGACCAAAATAATGTCACAACAAAGATCGGTAAAAATTTTCCATATTTCCTGGCTGTAAGATCACCAGCGCATAAGATGCACCCTGATTTTTCAGGTCAGAATTTATGAAAAATGCTTGGATCAGACAAATAATATCAAATTATTTTGATGCTAACACTTAAAATAAAGTAAAATAAATTTTCACATTAAAAAATTAGTAGCTACACATAGAGGGTACTTTCCAAAAGTAATGCTATTGAATTTCCCAAGTGGGTCCTATTGGTTGGAGTGGGATCAAACCACTTGGAGTAGGCTGAGGGATGCTAAGCTTTGCCGTGAAATTGATCTCATTACTCTCCAAGCTGTGGAAGTGGCAGGACGTCAGTTATTGTAAACCTCTGCGCACCGACCATGTCACCAAATATAAGGCAAAAATGAAATGGCCACAATGTGCTACAAGTCCACGAGTTCCTGGCCAAACACTAGGTGCCAACGCTGCCCCACCCCACCTATATCTTGACATCGCCTAGTAGCCTGCTCCCCCGGATTAAGGCAGCCCTGAAAGGAACCCATTTTTCATCCATAGAAGAGATCCAATCAGCCGTAATGAAGACCTTTATGAGAGGTCCTTGAAGGTGGTCGCGTATCGGTCATCGCAGAGTCGCTGGAAAAAATGTGTAGAGACCCAAGGACAATATTTTGAAGAATTTTAAGTGTTTATGCAAATCTGTTCAATAATTAACTTTAAAAAAAAAAGGAATTGCATTACTTTCGGAACGCACCCTATACATCAACATTTATTCATCACAGAATGGCAGAAATTCATCATTACTGGGTCAAAATGCCTTTCAGCTGCCTCTTTTCCATATTCTGAAGCATAATTCAAAAATTCAAGTTTAAATGCAACATTGCATGAAAATCTTCTCTCTTAAGATCCAACAAGGTTACTATCATATTACCTTTTTATGCGACACTTAGTTCCTGTTATAATTGTCTATTATTGAAATTTGTATTAAGATCAACCGTTTCCTATGCCTTAACAAAACTCTTACCCTCATTAAAGTTGAATGCTGGTAGACTCTGAGTTTATTGGTAGAGATAAAATGTATGTATGTATGTGACATCCCTGTTATCCGAACATGTATTACATTTGTAGCAGCACCACATATGAGATGAAAATAAATGCCCTATAAGGGATGCATTTATGATTAATTTGAGAATTTTTTAGGAAGTAATTTCAACAAAATATTAAAACTTGGTTGCTTACTATTAATTTCAAGAAACTGGGGGAGATGCCGCAACAGTAACTTTTAACGGAGTCATCCGCTAACATGCATTTCAATGCAGCAATTTCAGAGAGTAAAAATCATTTGCCTTGACCGGTCAAGACGAATGATTTTTACTCTATGAAATTGTTGCATTGATTACTACTAACTAAAAACAGTGAAATTATTGACATTAGAATAACGGCAACCATTTTCAATGCCTGATGCAGGAAAAATAAGCAATAGTAAGTATTTTTCCGATGAATTGGCTTGCACTTATGTGTCAATGTTATATCTATGTATCCCTGGCCCATAAGATGCATGCTGATTTAAGAGCAAATTTTGGAGTATAAAAGTTTAATGGGCCATGGAATGCAGTAAATAAAGTTAGTGTCAATGAGGATAGGTCAAACCATTTTGCTCAAACCATGTTATGCAACAGAAACAATTTTTTAAAGAGTTTTAGATCTGTCAACCTAGGGTATGTCATTGTAATGGATCCATCACTGTTCCATTTGACGGTGCACAATTTCTATTAGGAATCATGGTAAAGTTAAACCAACTTTTGATTACCACAAACATTTGGGGAAGAGCCTCTCTAATTAGGAGTAGAGTTTGAATGAAGGCGTCTCCGTGGGTCATCCCTGGGGAAGTCAGCTTGCAGCTGAGTTAATGGGAGGGAAAGATGAGCAGGGAAGATGGTCAAAAGGCAAAGAAGGGAGATCTAGTGGATTAGGCAAGGAGGAAAAAATCTGTAATGTGCAGAGTGGAATGTATTCAGCCATGTGCATGCAGTGCAAGATGTTTTCCCAATAACAAGACACATTGACTAATATGGATGAAGTGGAATGAAACTCTATTTCACTAAAATCAAACAGGTAATAGATGATGTAGGAGAAGCTCTGTAAGGTGATTTTGGTTTATCTTATTCAAAACCATTGAAATTCAATGGCGAGTCGCAAAGGGCTGAATTAGTGCAACTGCTGAAAAGGATACACCTGGCCAAATCACTCAGTGAGACATAATAAGACATTTACTAATTATAAAAATATTTTTTCAATAGCAATAAATGTGCACCAATCTAGGTTTGGAATTTTCTGCACAAACTCAGATAACATATAGTTCACATTGATCATCAAGGTTGGTTATACCTGTTCTGTTAATAGATGTCCAGAAGCCATAATGTTTCACTCCTTGGTATTTGGCAATAGCAGCCACAATATACAAACTTTTATGATTTGCAAGTCTTCAGATTTAAAATTGACCCTATGGTCATGAATTTATTTCATGCCCTTTCACGTATTTATAACGAACCTGCCGAACGAAGGGCACAAAAATAGAGCTCAAGAATGGAGTCTGTGCATGAGTATTGAAGGAAATCCACCCCACTGACACAATCCTGAAAATATCTGCAGTAAAAACACGGTCACTGTATTACACAACATGAGGATGGTTCATTATACATTACATCTATTACCCTTTCTTATTTGAGAGTAAAAGCATATGCAACACTTGGCTTAAATATTACTCATATTCTGCATGGGTAAAATTTTTTGCATCTCGTGCTTCAGTGTCTCTCTTCTAAATTTCCTATTTGTTCACCTGGTAACAAAATTATACCTAGGTTAATGAAGATGCATAAAATATTTAAATAATTGAAGAATTTACCTACTTACATTTATTTAAAATAGTGTATCATGATGTAAAGCTTCCTGCTTCTCATTTTCATGAATCGAGAAATGAGAGTCACAATCAAAAAATGATGAAGGTCTCTTGGGTTTTCCTCTGTGATGAGGAAATCTGTTGAGGTGACTGTTTCTCAGGCATTCCAGCCATATTTTTCAGGTAAGATGGTCTTCTGACCTGAGGAATCTGGCTGGAATACCTACGAGACAGTCAAAATATATTGTATATCACACTAATTTCAGGACAGCACTACTTTGCATTAGATAATTTTAAGGTTAGGGGGCAATGGGCATTCAAAATTACTTTCAGCTTTATAGGAACTATTTCATTTTAATTTCAATTTGGCCAAAAATTTTCTCCAAAAGGTCAAGGGGACATGCCTTCCACCTTTGGCTCCATCACTGTTTGGTCAGGGACCACTTGCGCTTCAAAACACTGGGAATAGCAACTTTGAACAAAATTCATTACTGAATTTCGCCCATTTTGTAATCAAGAGGCTCTGGCAAGATATTAATTACTTGCAGAAACAATTTTCAAAGAAAATCTCTATGGACCGTAAATCAAATTTCAATTTTTATTAAATATTTCCTCAAGCAAAAGATTCAATAGGTACAATGTATACATTTAAATCAGTAAAAATTTAAAATATATCCCTGAAAACATTAAATTTATGATTCCGACTTGCTATAAACATCAAGATAAATATAATGGCCAGGACTAAGTTAAAAGTTCAAACCTTTGTTAAATTATTTGCTGAATTTATTGCATACCTACATGATTAAAAGAAACCGCAACTGGATGAATTTCCATTAAACAAAATCATGTTAAAAAATGAGGATTATTTCTCGTTAACAGCCCAGGAGTAGTAAGGTGAATGAAATTTTGTTTTTGTACCTAAAATTCACTGACAATTAAACTAAAATGCACATTTTGCACAAAAATAATCCAACTTGAAAAAAGCCAAAGTCATTTTGTCATATGCTTGCAGAATTTAAGTTTTGAATCAATTAAAAGGTAACATAAAACCATTCAAAGTTTGCATTTTATAGACATTTAGCACTATGGTAACCATTTTTCCTAGCCATGTTCCCATTTTGCCCTTTACCAATTGCACTCAGTTAATCTTACAGTTTTCACTTCATACATGTGCATTTTATCATAAAGCTGAACATTTGACATTATGAATACTAGCAAGATGACATGAGGTGACTAATGAGTTAAGACACGAGGCGATTCAATAATTGCAGTCCCTCAAGGGGAGAATGACAGGAGGGGCTTTATGCTACTGCTATCAGAGCCACCATTGTTATTGCTACACCCAGCAACCAGGCCTGCTCTCCTCAAGAACAACTTTCCTTGGGGAGTTTAGGGGAGCCGGAGCAAAATGGGATGGGTGCACTATTGCCAGATTCAACGATAGGAGTTTTGATTGGGATCATTTGGTTGAATGAGGCAGTGGAGCACTCAGACCTCTTCCGTATTTACTGCATTCAATATATATATTTATTCAATATTATACCGATACAGTCATTAGAGACATTAACAGATGCTTTGTTTGTGTTTGTAATGAATAGACTTAGTTGGCATTTAGAGCCATTTCAGAGCTAATTTTGTTGATTGGATCACTGCAGTATTGTCTCTACTTTTGCTAATAGTTTATCCATAATAGCATTAATAAATAAGCTGGTTACTCTCATTCCATGTTTTTACATCATTACGATATGAGGGTTGACTGAAAAGTTTCAGAGCTCAACATGAAGATATCAGCTCTCTTCAACATAACTTGTTGAGAGGTAATCACTAAAATTTCAGCCATTTTGGACACTCAGTTGTTGCTTGAATATCATTTGAGTGAACCATTGTGAGGGTTTTTGTGAAAATGGAAAAAATTGAGGGAAGCTGTAATTAATATTTGCTTTTGAAGGGTAATTAATATGCCTAAGCAAATCAAATATGAGAATGACGATGTATATGGGACACAACAGCATTATTCACAACCGTGATATTTTGGGTGGCTGAATATAAATGTGGCCATACCAGTTTGGCTGATGATGAACTTTTGGGACAACCAAAATTTCGACAATCACCAATAACTTTGAAAAAATTCACCAAGTGGTATTGGACGACCATTGAATTAATATTAGAAAAATAGCAGAGACTATGGGCATATGCATACATCTGAGAAATACTGACTGAAGAATTGGACATGCATAAGTTATCCTCATGTCAGATACTGCTTTTGCTCACTTTGGACCAAAAATCCACACAAATAAACATTTCCATTGGAGTGTTTTAAGTGACGCAAGTCAGCCTTTTTACATCAATTCATAACTGTAGATGAAACCTGGATTCACCACTACACTCCTCTGAGACAAAAGAACAGTCAAAACAGTGAACTGTATAGAGGGAAGCTGCTCTGAAAAAGGCAAAGATGGTTCCATCATGTGGGAAGGCAATGGCGAATGTTTTTTGAGATAGTCAAGAAATTGTGTACATGGATTATCTTCAAAATGGTAAAACAATAACAGGAAAATATTGCAAACTTGACAAATTGAAGGCAGAAATTCCAAAAAACGGACAACAATTGAAGAAGTATTTTTCCATCAGGAATACGCACCTCACACTTCAGTGGTTGCTGAATTGCACTTCAAATTAGGTGACTCCTCCCCACTTTCACCAGATCTGGGGCCCAAGAACTTTTTCCTGTTTCCTAACTTTAAATTTTCACTTGAAGGAGAGAGATTTTCATCAGACGAAGAGGTTGTTGCATACGTAAATGTTTATTTTGTGGAGAAAGACATCAACTACTATTCAGAAGAGTTAAAAAAGCCAAGAGTATTACTGGAAAAAGCACACACAGACTTAAAAGGAAACTATGTTAAAAAATAATAATAAATTTGAAGAAAAAGTGTCTGGTTTATTTATTATGTCGCAAACTTTTCAGACTACCCGCACACATATCATACATTAACTCGAGTTCTAGGTATACCAAGTAATAAGTGCTACTTTCTATTCACACACTCCACAATGCCATTCAATAAAGCCATTGCCAGCAATGGACATGTGAACTTTGAAGACAGTGCAACCAGGTCATTTTTGCATTTTAGTGCATCGATCTGACACTTCATTTAATAGCTACTTTTATACAACCTGAATTCAACATAGCATTATATTCTATCAAGAAATTTGATTTTTTTGATTATTTAAAATCTCTCAGATCACTCAGCTGACAACATAGTCACCATATCATAATGAGCTCTACTAATACTTGGGAATCTTTATAAGGTTTATTTTTGTGACACACAGAAAAATTACCTTCATTAATGTTTTTTTACTCCTAGATACATGCATATAGATTCAACTCCAAACACCATATGTAGTCATTCTTGATTATCTTAATTCTTGATACACAAACTCAACTAAAAAAAACAGTAATCAACTTGAAGGATAGATTGACATGTGAGGGTTGAGCTCACCTACTTCATAAAGTTCAGTGGTGAAAGAAATGCACACAGTAATAGGAAAAAGGATGAACTCCACCCCTTATGCCATACCTTCAGAGCCCTTTACATTAAAGTATGTCATCTCACCATCTTCATTGCGAAAATCTTCTGGAATGAAGATTTTATTTGGTTTGCAACAGAAAAACTGTTCTCCCATAATTCTGATATGACAGATTGCTTCTTTAAATGCTTTATAAAACCTGTAGAGTACACTGAGAGATCAGGAATACATGAATAAAAAAACACATGTGTAAGGTATTTTTAAAGGAGCATATAATTCATTTCATAGTCAGATTGAACATAAAGTGTCAATCATTTGACAACAATGAACTTAATAAAATGTAGTAAAAAACCTGGGCACTCCTGCCAATTGAAGTTGTATTCCTTGTGTACAAGTGCCTGTATAGTCACAAGGCATTCTCCCACACCATTGGTAGTTCCTACTTCCACATACCTTCTAGCCCAGACGTTTCCCCATGCACGTCTGACATATGGAGAGCCAAGTCCTTTTTTCGGTCAAACTCCTGTGTACACAGGATGCACACAAAGGCACGGACACCATGGACACGCCTAAGATGCACCTGTTATTGAGGTAGAGGAGGAAAGAAAGCCAATCACAACAGAGACGGGGCTGTGTGATATTCAGTGACCAATTTTGCAGAAGAAACAAAAAATAATTTGTACATTTAATTTCTTCAAGAATATCTCTAAAATCTTTGAGAAAGCAATCTGAATCAATGATGCACCTTTCAAGAGAACAACAAAAGAATATGTGATGAAACCTCAATTTCCATTGGAAGTTTCCATTTCCAAGGGGAGCGAGAGAGAAGCATGTTTCATAAAAAATTGAAAAAAAATTGCATTACATTTTCATTGAAATTTGTATTGACTAGCAAAACAGCTATGTAATATAAAATTCAGTAATGTCATGCACTGTAAAAATCAATATAACAGCAAATTAGTCTGTGTTATTGGTTGTAATTTGCTCTCTTCTCTTGACCTATGATTTTAAGTGTGAATGTTCAACTTCCTAATATGCTCACTAATTTTGTACCTACTTTTTGCAGAATTTCCATCTTCTGCCTGAATTTTGATACATTTATATCTTCTCTCAATCACTTAATAGTAATGTTGCACAATATTAAAATAAAATAATATCTTCAATTAAGGTCCATCAACAGTTATGTTGCTGTTTTAGGGGCATTAAAAAAAACCATCCCATAGTAAAACAAAAACTGTATTTTGTTAAGTCCAGGATGATGTGCTGACAGATTACTCTAATTGCCTTTTAAAAAAAAACTGGCATATACTTCATTAAAAAAATTAGTGATATCATTTTAATGAAGCAAGATACATAATAAAAACAAAAATGTACAGTTATAAATGACACCTTGGCAAAAATACTAAAAAATCCACTCATAATTTCCAAAAGATGGTGAGACTTTATGCAGATTCTGGGTTCAGAAATAAACGGTATTTACTGCAAATATTAATATGTTAAGCTGATGACACTGGCAACCAATTTGCATGTAAATTTATGAGTGTGAGTGAAATCATGTGTGTAAATTTTGGTGCAAGTGTAAACAAGAGTATCAGCATATAAGATCTGTACAAAAAAAGATAAGACTGGTATTTCTACATGCAAACTGCTTGATGGATCACAATCAGTGATGTATTGCCTTCTAACAGTGCCTGTGTGGGGTACTAGGGTGGTCCCATAAGTACCCGGCCTGACCTAGAGATGACGATGGTTATTTGAAAAATATCAATGGATTAGAAAGTACACAATCTATAAACCATATGTTTCAAGTTGGAAGATGCCACGTTGTTTAGTATTTGTTTGGCAGCCATCAACAATGAACGTTTTCAGTGAATTTGTGAAAATGGAGAAAATTGGTAATTTTTATGTGGTATAATACTTTTATTTGAAAGAGCTCTAACGCCCAACCAATATACAAGCTGAACTGGAATATTATAGCTCAAGTAACATATCGGTCAGTAACATGTTTAAGGCTGGGTACAACTATGAATTAATATCTGAACCCTAAAATAATTCCCAGGGAGTGTGGGAATGATGTACAAACACACTGATGTACCCTTTACCCTGGGTGTGAGATTATCAAGCCCAAAAAGGGATGATCTTTGATGACCATGGGTCATACTCTAAAATATAGTATTCCTCTCAAGAGACATAGGACGACCTCCTCTGATGTGTCATGAGGAGATGGGTTGGTATTCAGAAACATACCTTATGCTGCTCTATATGTCATCAAAACCTCAACTCCCTCCCCCATTTTTGAGGTCATTTCAAGTGAGCTTCATAATGACTTCCTTCTCAGAGAGAAAAGTGTGTTGTGAAACAGGCATAATAGCAGGCTGAAAAGCATTGAAAATGACATGCATTTGGTTCCCTAAGAAGTGATTGAAATGTGTTTTGTAATAAAAAGAATCTCTAAGAGCATATTTTTCACCAACATGTGTAAAGATAATTTTATTTCCAAAATTTCTACTGAAATGGTGATAGGAGAGGGTTACCTGTTACAGCAATTGTGAAACTAGGCCCAGGAAGACAGATCTGCTAAGCAGGGGCTAACATGATACATTTAATGTCATTTAAAATTTATTTTTATGCAAGTTATCTCCATGGGGTAATCTGTAGTTTCTGGCCTGTGTCCCCATCAGATGCACTGTGATTTTTTGGGTTTGAATTTATAAAAAATTCTTGGATCAGACCAAAAAATATTGAAGTACAATATATGAAGAAAATAGAATTGTGACATTTAGAAAAATAGCTACTGTATAAATATTTTTTCAGGAAATTCTTCTTTAGTGCTGCTAAAATCATGAAAGCAGTCATTTTCCCTTTCCTCATAAAATACTATCTTCACTTCGATCTAGCATATTGTAAATTCAACATTATTAAAAGACATTATGACAGTCCCCCTTTTAACTTTCACCCACTCATAAACACTAGAAATTGATGGCATTTGGGAGGATGGGTGGAGGATGAGGGGGATGATGGGGGAAGGGGGGAGGGGGAGGATGAGGGAGGGGATGAGAGGGGGAGGGGTGAGAGTGAGGATGGGGGAGGGGATGATGGGGAGGATGGGTGGAGGATGAAGGGGAGGATGGGGTGGGGATGAGGAGGGGTGAAGAGGGGGAGAAGAGGGGGAGAAGAGGGGGAAGAGGGGGGAAAGAGGGGGGAATAGGGGGGAAAGAGGGGGGAAGAGGGAGGAAGAGGGGGGAAGAGGGGGTGATGGGGGGGAGGGGAGGAAGAGGGGGTGATGGGGGGGAGGGGGGAAGAGGGGGGCGGAGGGGGTAGGAGGAGGGGGGGCGGAGGGGGTAGGAGGAGGGAGGGGATGAGGAGGATGTGGGAATGAAGGGGAGAATGGGGGCATGAAGGGGAGGATGGGGGAATAAAGGGAAGATGCGGGGGAATGAAGGGGATGCGGAGGGAAGGAAGGGGAGGATGGGGGGAGAGGAGGAGTTGTGACTGGCATTGATGGAAGGAGAAGAGGGGTGTTAAGCATCAGGAATAAAGCAGCAAAATAAAGAAAAGTGGAAAAATACATCGTGTTCTTCATTTAATCTGTTCTATTTAGTATCTTATCATTTGGGAAATACAGTAATTATTATTGAAACTCTTCAAAATAAAAGATTTGTTCAAACTGAGACAAATTAAAAACAAATAATGAAGTAATGATAAATTATCAGTTTTATTTAGTTTGCACCTAGAAAAAATGTTTATTTTTATCAATTTACTGTAAATAAGTTTCTGGGAAAAAAGTATGAATTTAATTAGCAATACTGCTTCTAACTTTTGCTATGCTGCTCAGTGCTTCCCTATTTTGTAATTTAAAAAATCTTATTGTATCTTTTATAGTTTTACAATTTTTATAAGTCTCATTTATTTTGTTTTTCACATATTTACAATGTTAGTTATAAAATTATACAACCAGCAATCTCAGCAATTAACCTGACAATTTGTAGGATAGTTGAGATGACATATCATAAGCTTAATATCAAGGGGATTGACAACTCCCACATTATAACAGGGTACTAATGAGGGTGGCTAGCTCCTTTCACTTTGATGACGGGTTGGGTTTCACAGACCACAGTTGAGAAGGGAGTAATCAGAGGTTCACCCATAATTAGGACCCTGCAATCACCATGACTTCACACCCTCTTGTGACTACACTAGGATCCCACCACCCTACAAAATTGCACATCAGAATTTATATCAAGTGTGGAAAATGACTGGAAAGACTAACCTGAACAGAAGCTGTGTTGGCAGTTTTTGATCACAGGGACACACTTGAAGTAATCGCCATCCTTGAGGACGACATTTGTGGAGTCAGAGTTGGGATTGTGGTTCTGCTGCACCTCCGGGTCGCCCCCCTTTTCCGCCTCCTCCTCCTCCTTGACTTCCACCCTCTGCGCATCGTCCTCCTCAGGACCCCCTCCGATAACCCCTCTCCGCCTGGCTCCCCCTCCCCACATCCACAACTCGCCCCCGACATGATGCCTCCGAGTGGGCTCCACTCTCACTCTCAGAGCACAGCCATCCTGGGTGGATGCCACATCTTCACACGACTCACTCTTCTAAGATGTATACAAGGAATTGAATTGTTACATTTGGAAAACAACACTGAGCTTCAAGTTGTCTCAAGCCCATTTGAACATTGCCAAAAAAAAGTCAAAGTGGTCACATCAGAATTAAAAGCAAAACTGTAAATTTTACATGTCACAAACTCTACTAAGGACAGAAACATTGAAAAAATAAAACTACACAAATATGTACAAATAGGATAAACATAATGCACTTTTGTGGGTGACATTGATAGGGACTTGATGGACAAAAGATTGAACTGACAAGAACACTGGTCTCTCTGGAGAAGGGTAAAAAAGCACAACCTCAAGATAAATAAGAATGGCAGTAAGATAACTGTCTGCAGTTAAAAGTAGTAAAGATTAGTTCACATAAAACAAGAGAAAGTCGTGTTGTGTGTGTGAAAAAGTGGAAGAAAAATGATATTAAAAAGCAACATTTCACAAAGTTTATCTTTTTTTTTAAGGGAAGCATGTTTCGTCATTTGAAAATCATCCATAAGTGTTCTGAATGTTCCAAATACAGTCCATATATATTGTGAGGGTAAAGCACACATGATAATGATATTCATACATCAAAAGTCAATTCATTTAAAAATTAACAGTGAGAATTTGGATCAGCTGTTTTAATATTTTTCTACACTTTAGATGGAATTGATTCTAGGGAGGCTTCAAAAGAAAATTCACTTCAAGTAAAAAGTATTGATTCTTCCCCAGTATGATCACCAGGGAAGGAAGAAGCAAGTGGTTGATGGAAAGCACAACATGGATGGCAAAGAAGCTTTTTATCAGAAGAAACAACTATTAACAACACACTGTTCTGGTCTAGATGCATGGAAATACTTCATCACCACTAAAATTAGAACATTCTACAAACTTAGAACAATGGTACAAGAGCAGGAGGTAACAGATAATTAAAAGAGATGGCCCAGTTGAATGATGAAAATAAAGCCGATTAAGTAACAAATGAAGATGTATTTTTACAGACAATGAGGAAATAAAATAAGAGGGCATGCTGAGAAGTGAGTTTACTGAAGACCATAACTGAAGGACACAGAGCGAAAAAATTACAGAGTAAATTCAAAGATTAATTACAAGAAGCAGGTTATGGATGATATCGGCACATGGAATATTGAAGAAACGGAAGAGGAGGAAAGGAGGAGAAAAGGAACAGGATGAAGAATGGATATATGCTAAAACCATTCCACTGATTACCTATGATGTTGCTATTAACTCTCTACAACACGGTACATATATTTGAAATAAAAGAATCCCGGAGTAAAATCACCTCATCAGTGAAATATCACTAATTCTTTTTTTTCAGCCTGTTACAAAGTACGATCCACAAATTTGCCATCTTTTGGCTTAGTCAAGCCAACAAATGACATTACCACTCTTGTATACATTAAAATTGCCAAATGCGTGTAGACTTAATCACTTCTTACGTAAGTATCGATATTTCTTGACCCAATTACTATCGTGATTTTGTCACCAATGCGTATGAACAACATAACATCAAATCGAAGACTTTCGTTTACAAGTAACATTTTAATTGCAGTTTCTCTCTGAAGCTGTTTGAATTCATGAGGGTATATTTTGGTGAATCCGTTACAAAGTTAGATGAAAAGGAAAATCAACTCCATTTATGATGTAAAAACATTTCATCGGCAAGAAATATCATACTCACTTCATTTAATTTTCATAAACACAAAACCTGCCGCTTATAATACAGCTTAGGTCGGGTATGCAAATGTTTAGCACTTAAAGATAAATAAAACCTGTTTACTTTTGTTCATGCAACATACTCATTCTTACATGGGTAATAAATTGGTAGAGATGCTAAAATAACTAACCTTCTGAATTAGTTCTTTCTTTTTACTCAAGGGATTCACATATTTAAACTTCTTTGGTGATGGTTTTTTTCGAACTCTCTGCACCTTTTTACCCAAATAATCGTCATCATTGTGGTCATCATAACCGACTTCAGAGTCAGACAAATCCATTGAAGAGTCTATCAAATCTTCGCCACGGTTCTGGGAAGTTTGTTGATATTTTTGGTAGATTTCATTCTTTAGCTCAGCAGTCCTACACTCTAATTCATCAATTTCATTTACTGTTTTGTAGCACTTTTTACATATAACTTGGCTATGCACTGATTCTTCAAGGAGCTCACACTCTAATATAGATGCGATACAAAAGTACACTTGCTTGTGTGAAGAAGAAGTAACAGTCTCCGATTGAAAAAAATTAAAACTACTTCTTCCAGACGTCCCTACCCTGGCATTGCAAATAAAACACTTTGTGTCTCTAGGTACAGTATTCAATTGCTCTTCAGTGTCTGCAGTCATCTCGGTACAACTGAAAGACGTAAAAAGTCTTTTTAACTGTAAGGTATAAAAAAAGTACTAAATGGTAATGTCTCTATTAAGAATGTCACTCATTCATAATTATATTAAATTAACAAATATAACTGGTGGGGTATTATTTATTGAATATCATTAATCACGCCAATCTCTGGCTGTTATCATCCATTGGATATCATTAAAATAAATAGAAACCAAATCCACTTAATTTCTGCAGTTTTCATGTTCATTTATCAAGAATTAGGCATGGTTTTAAGAAAAATAACAAAATAACAACATAATATGAACTATTTTGAGGAAATTACCAGAGTTGTCAGCCCTGCCCAAACAACATGGCTAACAGAAGAAAAACGTAATGCATATATAGAATAAGTAAGATATTGGATTAATACCTTTGAAATTTTTAACAAATGACTTACTCCATATTTACAATCACTTTAACACAAATATTTCACAATGGGATTGTCCTTCACCCTCTGTATTTCCATTGACTGCCATCCACGTAATTTTGTTGAAATGCTTTACGTTATTACCAGAAGGTAGCGTTAAAGTCGAATCCAAAAGACTTTCGATCGTCAGAGACTTCAAAATATTTCAAAAGGTTTCAAATGAATAAACCGGCTTAACCGGTACGTGGAAATATCGGTATAAACTTTATTTCCAATTTATGAAATCGTAAGTGTGAGCTAGAAATAGGTCCTTCGTAAAATGATTCATTTTCATTTTGGAGAATGTCGATGTACAATTCTGTCCGTGAGTTTTTGTATTTTCCATATTCCTTACTATCTGAATCTTTCAGAAGTATTTGATTCCAGATTAAATAACGTCCAGAAATGTATCAACAATGGCTAGCAGTCACAGTACGATTTTAGATTATATTTTATTAGAAAAGAGTTGTTAAAGAAAAAAATGTCCGGAATACAACCCACATGGACACCATTTAGATTAGAAAAAAGCATTCGAGTTAAAGTATTTTTGTCTTGGGCTTCAAAGATTTGATAGATTTCGAAAATGATTGTACAATATTGGTTATACTTTTCCATAGACATAATGAATTTCCATCCTACCGAGGGCTTCTACCTTGACGTGGTGGAAGGGCTTGTGCCTTCCGATGACCTCTAGAGCTGTGCTGGCGGTAGTAATAATAATTGCTCCTGCACCCATGCCTAATAGGTCGAATGTTAAGAGCCAGACGAAGGGCTGTCCACGCGGCGTCTACTCCTCAGTGTTGCGCCTACAAAGGCAACTGTCCCCAGTGGGGACACGGCCATTGAGTGATGGTGTCGCGTTAAAAACGCTTTTGAGGAAGGCAGCACGAAACCACCCCAATTATCATTCGCAAGAATATACTAATGGGCACTTTTGAGAATATCAGTCCTAGCAGCTTTGGGACTCGGTCCAATCGGCCTTGTGCCTTCCGATGACCCCTAGAGCTGTGCTGGCGGTAGCGGGAGAGGCAAGGCTTCCGCGGTCGACATCTAACGAAACCCTTGCAAAAGAAAACCGACAAGAGCAGGATAGAAGAAGTCGGAGAATAAGACCCAATTAGTTAGAATAGAAACTTGGAATGCTAGGAAAATGTTGAGGACAGGAAAGTTAGAAAATATAAAGCGAGAGATGGAAAGATGAAATATAGATAAATTAGGTTTATTCAAGGTGAAATGGAAGGATAGCGGGAATAAATGGAGTGATCGTTATAGAATATTATACAGCCAGGGGAACGAGAGCCAATGAAGGGTTACCATAATATTCAATGAAAAGGCAGGGAGAAGCATAGTTACATAGAACAAGTAACGATTAGAATTTTACTGGTAGAGGTAAAAGCAGAACTGACGAACTTGGTCATTTTACAGGTATACATGCCACAAGGAAACGTAAAGAGGAAGAGGTTGATAGGATATTAGATCAGTTAGAGGACATAATCACGTGTGTTCCTGCAGGGAAACATTTGATAGTGATGGGGGATGGGGTTTTAGGCATGAGGAATGACCATGGGGAGATAGCAATCGAATTCTGCAGGAGACAAGGGTTAGTCATCACCAACATTTGGTTTAGACACCACAAAAGGTGTAGGTATACCTGGAAAATACTAGGCGACTCAGAAAGGTATCAGTTAGATTATAATCCGGTAAGGTGCAGGTATAGGAACAGCATGATATATTCGCACAGCTTCGTGGGAGCGGATGCGTACTCTGACCACAATTTAGTTGTTATTAAATGTAGCATCCGTTTCAATAAGATAAGGCAGGGGTTGCGAGTTAGGAAATGGAATGTAGAAGCATTGAACGGATTAACACGGAAGGAGTATCAGATGGCTGTAGGCCGGGTGAGAAGGATTTTTAAGGTCCAAAAGGCCCTCAGGGTCATGAAGTATGCCAATTCCACCACGCTCAGTAGGCTGCAGCCGAGGAAGAGGTCCGCCGCCCCGCCCATGGAGCCAGGAGGGAATTGAAAGCATCGGTACCGGTCATTGGCGCCACAAAGTGTACTAGGGTATTGTAATTTATTGATGTATACAATAGTAAGAAGTGCTGAGAGAAGGAGCCCTTCGTCATCTTTCAACTTCAGTTCTTTCCCAAGTTCCCAGTCGGATGGAACGTTAAGCTGCGGACCCCTTGGGGCCTTTCGTTAAGAGCAGACTAATGCCGACGCCGGGTTTCTCTCCACCCTTCATCCTTTCCTGTCATCCCTAATGGCGCAAATGACCTGAGCTGTCGGTCGCCTCCCCAACAAAACTAAAAAAAACTATTGAAACTGTTAATCGGAAAAGGACAAGGAAACTATGGATCACGGATGAGATGATTACAAAGATAGATGAGAGAAGAAAATGGAAGAATGTAAACACAATGTTAGGCAAAATAAGAACAAAGAATTAAACAATAAAATGCGACGGGCAACCAATAAAGCAAGCGTAGCATGGTGGATGACGCGGTGCGAAAATTTTGAGTGTTTGCAGAGGAAGGGTGAAATTAAGTGCTGTGCAGGAGGGTTAAATCACTATCGAGAAGTAAGAACGGAAGATCTGTGATAACAGTTAGAGATAAGTCGGGTAAGGCAATAGTTGACACAGGAAAGATCCAAGAGAGATGGAAGGAATATATAGAAGAACTGTATAGTGAAGAACTTGGAACAAGGTTAGACATAGAAAATGAACGTGACGTAGATGGAGAAAGCTTAGGTCCAGACATACTCGACGATGAGATAGAAAGGGCATTAAGGGAGATGAAATCAAATAAAGCCGTGGGGATAGACAATATTCCTGCAGAACTACTAAAAGGTTTAGGAAAATGTGGGAGGAAGAGTATATTTTGAATAATTCATAGCATAGATTAAGAAGGGATCTGGCCGGATAGTTTTCTACTAAAAAGCTACCCTGAACCCATGGTGAAAGACAGCATTTGCACCATTAGGCACTGGTGGTACAGCCCGAATGAGAGTCGACCCGGCGTTAGGTGCCACAGTGAGGGCGAGAGTTAAGACCATGATATCAGAGGCAGTATTGCCAGGTGGAAGGCAAAGTGACACTGCCACATAATAAGCTCCCTGAAATTGTGAAACATTGCATTGAAATATAATGGGGGTTGCAGTAAACCAAACCTAAGATTGAAATACTGATGATGATAAATGATACACTGAGGATTATTATTAATAATGGCTTTATTGGTAGGCTTTGGATGGTCGCAGACTATACGATACATCGGTACAACACATTTACATTCTTTGCTAAAAGGAACTTATGTTTGGGTAGATATGTAATGCGCATGGCTGGTGACGTAACGCGCCCCGAAAGTTTTATGTGATTTTCTAGAGATCATTTACATATAATATAACAAAAGCTTCAAATGTGCCACACACTTCAGTACTCATTAGAACTAAGTAAAATTCATTATGCGTCAGTGATATTGAAACTCGTGGAAAACAGAGCACAGGATCCAACTCTATTTTTGCACATTTTCATGATAGGTTCCTAAAAATATTAGTTGCTATGTACTGTCATCAGCAGATGTATATGTACAGTATACAATAATGCGAGTGTCACTTGAGACTGAAAGCTTATAGGTTCAAGCATTCAAACTCCTCATTCAAGTTTTAAAAGGTTATATTGTGAGATTTTTAAATAACTGGGTACTTTGTATTGAATGAAAAATGATGGCAAAAGACCAAAGTTTGTGTTGCCAATATATCGCACATTAACACCCATGTGTCTTCCCCTTCCACGGGATATGCTGTTGGTCATGTCCTCCTGGTGCTGCTTTCACTTGTGCCTGGTTCGTTCTGGATAACTCAAAACTCTCGACAAATTGGACCCTTCGCCGCCGCTGTCGGTTCCGGGTGAGAAGGATCATTAAGGTCCAAAAGGCCCTCAGGGTCATGAAGTATGCTAATTCCACCACGCTCAGTAGGCTGCAGCCTAGGAAGAGGCCCGCCGCCCCGCCCATGGAGCCTGGAGGGAATTTAAAGCCATGGTGCCGGTCATTGGCGCCACAAAGTGTACTGGGATATTTTAATTTATTGATGTATACAATAGTAAGAAGTACTTCTTCATACTTCACCTTCAGTTCTTTCCCAGTCGCCTGTCCGTTCTTTTCTCGCATTCGAGACATACACGGGCACACTATATCGTTCACTGCATCAGCGATTACAAGGATTGTGTGAAGCAGTTATTCCCACTAAATCTCAATTCTTGTTCACTCGCAGTTCATGCTGGGGATTTGACGCCATGACAGTTATAAATAAACCTTTTGCCTTTATATTTTTCATTGCGTGTACTCAGAAGTAAAATGAAGTTAAAGGTTTGTACGCGGTCCGAACATATACGCATTTATTTTTCGAATAGGCTAATATCGATGAGATGCTTTCATTCAACAGTGCCACAGGAGTGAATAAGTGACTCCAAGAAACCGAACTAAAAGCTAAATAGACGTGCAAATTTTGCAGAAGTAGCATCGCAGCGCCCCAAAACCCGTTTCATTACATTTATTTAAGGTTAGATGCGGTTTCATTTCAAATTTTTCAAGGACGTCCTATCTGGTTCACTTCTTTGAGAGAGAATCCACGAACAGAATACTGTTAAAAACATAATTGGCAGTGGGATGCTGAAAACTGTAATAGAGGGGAGAATGTTAAGCAAACTGGGAAAGGGCAGGAACAGCACAGGTATGTCGGACGGGATGAAGGGAGGAAGGCAGTACACAGAAGGACTTGATATAGAGTAGGTTGCTAGATTATGTTTTGTTAGGAGTCACAAAAATTTATTTGTTGGGAAGCCCGGACTTATGACGGTTAATCCGGAAGCTAATGACTCATCTCCAATTACGACCATTTTTTAGAGAGGTCATCGTTTGCGGTCTCCTACAACTTCAGCAAGAAATGCTTGATGTTGTCGATGTAGGAATGCAACGAGGCAGCTGATGAAAATTTCCGATAAAAGACGGCCGTTTGTTTTGAAAAGTGAAAGAAGCTGAGATATGAGGTCCCAAGGGGAGTACTTTGAAGCGGACTAAGGCCTCATTGTTCTAGGTGGGCTATTTTTCTCAAAATATTGCATGGCTAGATCCTTTACGGACAGACCTTGTACATACATACATTGAACAAATTACAGTGAGCTTTGATGATGACTGACGGTCCTCCGACTCCATCGAGGCATGCTTAGAAACCTCGGTCAGGAAAAGGACTCACCCAGTAGATCCGCGAATCCGAAGAGCACGTCCCTCTTGTGCCTGGTTCTAGGGTACTTGGTGATGCCCCATTTGAGGCTGTTCCCGAAGGGCCTGTGGGAGAAGAGAAAACAGGAGTTACCAACCGGGCACCTGTTTCTCTGCCGTCCATTCCCGCACCAACAAATAGCACAATTCTCCACGGTCAAGACATTCGACCCTCCATAGCGCCCATCTTTCCACCATAACAACAGTCTGATGTTTTAATATTACGTGTCCACTGCAATGCTGGTTTAAATTGTGATTTTAACCCTCAATGGATTGCTATTCAGTACTCGAGGTCCATAGTGGTTGTGGAAAAGTACTTGAATTCACGCATTTCGCTATCACGACGTAACGATTCAAATTCTTTGGTCCTTTAAATTCACCGCTGGGGGCCAAAGTTCTCGTATTTTAGTTAATTAAAAAATTGAATCTGACCTCAGGTACATTTGAAATATTCAATTTCAATCATAGGACCCCTGAGTTCACCAGAGGTTTAAGAAACAAATCATGGCTCCAGAACCTGTCACAGGGCACGCCGCGATTTCGCCAGACTGGAAAAGGTGGCACGGATATTCGGTTGTTTGCGAATACACGAAGTAAGCCCTGATGGTACAAAAGTTGAAGCGGTTGAATGCCTCTTTACGCTATAAATAACTTTTGGGGAAAAGTGTTTATTCAAAACTCTAAAACCTTTTTTATTACAAGCCCTTTGCCAGGCGAAATATACTTGCCAGGGAAAATAACTACTCTTTATTGCAATTCTTTCTCGGTTACCACCTCAAACGCTTGGACTACCATCTACTCGTTTTACTCGATGAATTTTAAATGCATCTTTTTGGGAATTATTTAGGAGTAAGTTTTACAATTCACTACAGCAAAATTCCGCGAGGATAGAAGTAAGCGGAATTGAAATCTGGCCGAGTGTTAGCGTTGGATATTGGGTTGGCTGTGTTAAGAGAGACGAGGGAACTGTCGCTGTACCGTTTGGTAGCTTGTGTTCATCGAAAACCTAACTTAACCGGTAGATTACTAATATACATTAACAGACAATTAAGAAAATCTTCATTTTACATGCTGTATGTCTGGTGTGTAATGCCTCTTGCCACATACACCTTAGCGGTGGCTTTCAGAGTACGATGTAAATGTAGAGATTTGTATTGGAACTTAAACCAAACCAATTCCGGATAACATACGTCGATGAGGCTCGACCTTCATCCTGAGACTGACTTTTAATGATGAAACTACTAATTCAAGACACAATAATATGGCCATATGAATTTACCCACAGCTCCATTACTTACAGTTCTTTACCTCCTAGTAATTACCGCCGGTAGCCGTCCCATACTCAAGGATGGTATTCGAATATTGGCGCTGGATTTTCTCTTTTGAAAGCGATACGAGTGGGTCAGGAGGCAGTGACCTATTCTCAAACGTGCGATGCGGTCCTCTTCTCTCTCACTACACCCTGCACGTCAATGGTTTGATACTCCAGGGCTTGTTAAATGAAGACCAAGAGCGCTTACACTCATCCACTTTTGGTATCGCAGCCCCGAGAATTTTAAAGAGTGCCACGTAAATGAGTAGAGTCAGTTCGACTCTTGGATTTGGTCGTATGTCGGCGACCGGCGAAGCAAACCAAGATTTAATTTGCTAATAGGTGTATCGAAGACAGAAAGTCAAATACTATGCCCTGAATGTCGGCTGATTGCTTAGGGTCCATGAATGACGTAACATATGTTTACAACAGGTCAAATCAAACCCTATGGTGATTTAGTTCGTCAAAGGATGGGAAAAATGCCTAACATTTGAACTTTCGACAAGTGTATTACTAAATAAATTACCAAAGACAGTAGATAACTCTATTTATTGTCTATGGATAATTATTTTGGGTCCGGGTAGAGAGACATGAGCTTCGCGAAAAATAAAGAATAGTACGGTAGTGGGTACCTGTTCCTGAACATGGCCACCCGTGCAAGTGAACATTGCAATTTAAATCACAGCGTCTTTTAGTTCTCCGGAGTGTATGAATCGATCCTAGGTTCCTGAACGTGGCTACCGCTCTTTTTAAACGTATTTAGTTAGCAACCAACGTGTCTGAGTTTTCCAAAAGAGTGTAAACAATCCTGTGTCCCTGAACTTGATCACAGGACTACATGAACAGCACAATTCAAAGCCTTAAGTCCTTTTTCAAGTAGTAGATGGTGGAGCAAAGCCGGGTTGCGCCCTGAGCATGGCTGAAGTTGAATGTGAGGAGGGCAAGTGAAACCTTAAATCCTTCCTCTCGCGGAGACTTGCGTAACACACTTGTGCCTCCAAATATGGTTAAGAAAATATCTATGCTTACATTCTTTGTTTTCTGAGATAATTTGGATCGTAAGGATATTTTGAAATATTCTAATTTTTACCAGGTGACATTATTTTGTATAGTATTCTTCATTCAGGCTCGCGTCAGTTTCCATTTAGTCACACAGTTACACTCCAAAAGCAGCCGATTCGAATATTCCTAAAGTCTGAGCTCTAACGTCGATTTGAAGACGAAATAGGGAGAAGCCCTTCTCGCCTTCGTGAAGTTGTATGATGGCACAAGTGGAGTGAGTTTTCGTCCCATGATGGTGGCAATTGAGGCTGGTGACCTCTGGACTATTGACCAATGCCTGAGCTACCTACCCTATCATCGCGCATCATGAAACTGTCATATGATGGTGCAAGTAGAGTGAATGGTTCCCCTTAATGATAGTGACGACTGAGTTTAGAGACCGCTGAGAACCGACGAATGCCTGAGTCACCGACCCTATTACCGAACACCATGATGATGATTAATGAATGACTGAAACTTCAAAGGATGGTGAAGACAGTCGGGGACTCACAATCGAGCGACGCAGTTGGGCTGGACTCTTTTGGTGGTAGCACAATTGTAAGGCTTGTGTCATTGTCACATTTGTTTCTTTCCTCATTAGAATCTGGGGTATAAATCAGAGTGACGTTGGACTCATTTTTATTTTACGATTTTTCTCAATACCCACCAAAATCAAGCCCTCAATTACCCGTGAGACAGCCGCTCCACTCGCTGGGTAACTTCAAATTGTCCATTTCCCTCGCGAAGACTCAGGGATACGACTGAGTGTCGTTTATCAAAAATTCGCAAACGCATTTCGAGCATGTGAAACGGTAAGGCCGTCGCCTTCAGTTAATTCCTGAAATATTCGCATAATTTCTCAGAGTTCAAGACCACAACCAATTAAATGGGGTCCATTTCAATGAGAGAAACGAGATACGTCCTTGCCATGGGATGACGTCCGTGTGCACTGCCCTGTAGTCGACATCCTCGCACGTCGGCAGACAGTCGCAGGACGTCACCTCGGAGGGCGGAAGCTTAATTAGAAGATCTGAAAGTACACGCGGAAACATTAAAATCACCAGGAGGTCAATACACACATTCATTTATATGAAGAATTTGAAACATTTCAACTGCGGAAAACCATGATGAATTGGTTCAGAATATATTTTTCATAAGGGAAAGAGAAAATGAGACATGAGAAGCCTTGGTGAAGGCCACGGTCTTCACGTTCACGAAAGTCACGGGCCTTACCTTCGTGTTCCGCGAGACAGATCAAGCCTTGAATGCTGCATGGAACGGCTTCACCTTTTACGAGAGAAAGAAAGAGGGGCGGATTCATTTTGTAAGGCATTAATATTTCTTCTAAATTACTTGTAAATTTACATCCGAATATCTTCTGAACAGCATTGCAATAACAAGATGCATGATATTGAATAAAAGGCTATGCTTAATGAGACCAGTCAAAAGCTTTGATTCACACACTCAATAAGGAATCCTTTCGGTATGCATTCCTCTAAAGTTATACTTTTAACTTTTAACAGGGTTATCCCCTAATGAGCTAATCTTATTTCTTTAGAGTCCCCAAAATTTTGGATAAAATGGGACGCCTCGGTAGCTTAACAGACAAAAGCACCGAGCAAGATGGCAAAATAGAAGGAATGGCGCCTTAGGGGGGCAAGAAGGCATCAAACAGAAACAATATGATTAAAAAAGAAATGCACATTAGAGAGGAGAGAAGCTATTACATTATTGGCGTATAGATATTAGGAAAATAATGGAAAAAATAGACTGATTTTGCCATGTCAATCGGATTGATATTCCGGAAATCTCCGGTTTGAAAAATCAGTAATGAGTTCATCGAAAGCAGAGACTGATGCATTTCACATTGAGTTAGATGAACGAAATAAATCATAGCAGAGCAATTGATGGCGTAAATGGAACTACAACTAGTATCGGTAAAGAACACATAGATACAGTAGCGTTAACGGGGAGGTGACTGATGCGGTCCTTCGAGCCATCAGTGGGAATAGGTGGGAGTGGGCGTTGTTAGGGATAGGGTGGTGTGGAGGGAATGGAAAAGAGGGGTTGGAGAAAATCCCGGCGTCGGCATTATCTTACTCTCGAAATGACGAAAGGCGCCAAGCGGCCCACAAGTTGAAGTCAAATTCATAGGAAAACGGATAAACGATAATTTAGGTTTTGCGTATGTGAGCAAAACATGAGAATCGTTAGTAGTGCGTGCTCCAAAAGAGGAGAGGAAATCTTGCTGGACAGAAAGGAAATTTTACAGCATGGTTTACTGCATTTAACAGCATAAGGTCAACTTCGATCTGAGTCCGGATAGGCTCGTGCGTAGAGGGGTCTTCAGGAGGGGACGGTACTGGATGCTGGAGTGTAAGGCGCTTATGGGTGGGGATGGAAGTATTCTGCGATGAAAAGGAAGCAAGTGAAGGACATAGAATTCGAAGATAACGCCGACCAGAGGTATACAGGAGGTCGCGAAGATGACGCGACCCTCCTACATCAATACACGACGCGGGTCGGGAGAGGAATAAACCCTCGCCAATGCAAGGTGGGCTGGGAAAAACCGTTCACCGACGAGCTCCCTACAAGAATAACCTCCCCCTCATTCATTTGGAGAAGCAATCACAATAGTCCCCCTCATCTTAGATCTTTACTTCTTGGAATCCATCGGGAATGGACCGGAACGCTAATACACTTTTCATTTTCCAAATTATATCACGCGTGAAATGATCAATATTTATATAAACTAAAGTAACAGTAAACCATGAAATATTTCGAAAAGCGTTCACAAGCAAACGCGCTCTCTCTCACTCTGGCACCCGCGCACGTGTATGCACGCCGTCGCCGTAGGGTGGGAGCCATCTCGGCGGTCGCACCTTTTGGTGTCCCGAGGAGGTGCGTGGGTGTGCAGGAGCAGAGGCGCCGGGCGAGGGCTGCCCTACAGCGCGAACGGCATACGTTGAAGGAGTAGGACCGCGAGAGGAGCCCACCCGATTCACCTCCAGGCAGATTGGCCGCCTCGTCCTGCGAGACACGAAACGGTGTTACTGTGAGGCTTAAAAATAATTCTTCCCTCTTGTTGCATGCCATATCACACTTTCCATATGCCATTCCGTTGCATAATGAACGTGTTCAAAAGAATGATTAGTGATGGTTTTCAGTACATATAGTCAGGATATAGCAATAGTAATCGACAATAAATTTGATTAAAATTTGTGACAATAGACCTCGGTATACGAGCCTCGACCTCGTATACCCCAAGTCCACGGGTAGTATTCACTCATGGAAAGGAAAACAAAATGGAGGAAGGGGAGGTCTTTCTCCTGTGCCACTATTTGCTTTTTCACGGAGACAAAGGTTCTCTAAATATCCATTCAATCTTTATCTTCCCTGAAACTGCTCTCTCGAATGACATTTAAATTTTGTCTGGATTCCTAAAAATGGTGCTCTTTATGCTGCTCCAAATTTTCCCTCAACTATGTCTCTAGCGCTTATTCTCAAAGTGTCTTCATCCATTCTTCTCTAGCCCTATCCCTTTTCTGCTGATTCATTTCTCTTCCTTCTATGACATATCTGCACTTCCCCTGTCCTTGAGTTTTTGTCTTTCTTCGCTCTCTTATTAGGCCCAGTATTTGGTCAGTGATCCATGTAGTAGTAGTTTTTAGGGGAGACCTCTTTATTGGGATTCCTCATTTGTATTCTTAGGGTATCCAGTGGAGTATTACAATAAAACAGTATAGTATTCGTAATTTGTATAACAGATATTTTATGAATGATGTCCGGTCATCTCCCTTCCACTTCCCCCTTCGGTTGACCACCGGGTTCCATGTGTCGGAGTGGGTCTAGTATGGCTGGTGACCTAACATCCCCTGCCACACGTCCTTACGACGGCTTGGGGTTGGAACTGTTGATCGTGAAAATGTAACAAAATGCGATTAGAGAGCGCCTTAGCACTCATTACGTTCGGTATATTTTAGTCAATATTTCAGTCCTATTCCGCCACGAAGAAATTTGACTGAAAACATGTAAGATTAGTATAAAATGCATGTATATAAGTAAAACTATTTTTCCTTAGACGCTGCGGATGGTAAGTGACATTTTCATTAGCTCTAACTCTACAGTCATTATTAGATATTGTCCGTGGAAAGAAGGAGCACTTGAGTCTGCTAGTTCTGGCGTACATCTCTTAATTTTTAGATTCATGATGCAAATAATTAATATACGAGTACGTTGGGATACAATTAAGTTATGAGATCTCGGCGCTGAAACAAGTGGATTTGAATTTATTAAATAATATCAGCCTAGCAATAAATCTTCTTGGTTATAATGATTCCCAACCAAACTTCAGAAGCATTTCTGAGACGCTTTTCGTTTTGTCGTAACAGTTTTTAACGAATCGGACCACAAATGGGTTGAGCCTTCTCAATTTCCTTAATGAGACCCATTTCCGTCGGATTCCATACGCTACACGCATATTAGAATGGGGCCTCACGAAAGCATTCTAACACTGCGTCTAATGAATCCCAATTTTTTATTTTCTTGCGCGCAGATTTTACGTATCCGTTACAACTACGCCTAGATATTTTACCGTATTCTTCTGGAACAACTCAAGCAAGTCTGTGAACAAAATCCGTAGACCCTTTGAAGAAATTTGCCAGCTAACATTTGTCATGATTTATTTTCAATCCAAAATTTGAACACCATTTTGAAATACAATCTACGTAGATGCTTTACCAGTATGAATCGAACTTATTCCCTAGATATTTCCCAGCAAACCGAACCATTCCATTCGATATAGGAGACGAAATCTATTTTCTCTAAGGACTACGAGTCCAAGGAAACCGCCGTCATAATTCGCAAGATTCTGTCCACCATTCACACTCGTATAAGACACTGAGAAAATCGCACATGACCAATTTGAAGGACTCGTCGTGTAACAACAGTTTGCATGCTGTCGCACAAGGGGAATCGTGCTTCGTTCGTCGGAGTTCAATATGCTATATAAGCTATTTATTCGATAACTCCTGCTCGTTTTCTGAAAGGCGTTTCCAACAATTGTCACTTTCCAAACAATAGGGACCTCTCTCGACATTACGCGTATTAACAAATAGCGTTTCGACTTCCCCAGTGTGACAGTTTAACTGAATCACATGTCCTGGAAATAATATTTTTCGTCAAATGCTCTTAAATAATAATAAGGGGGAAAACTCCACTGGCCGTAAAAAACATGTTTTTTACGGCCAGTGGAGTTTTCCCCCTTATTATTATTTAACCTAGAGGCCGTAGAGCTCTTGAATTCTTGTCAAATGCTCTTGTTGACTTCTGAACTCACTGATGTTTCTTTGTTACTCATGAATGAACATTAAGTGTACTACTTCATTCAGAATATTTTTGCATACTTTTGCTTGTTTTAATACCCTTTCAGTAATCTGATATTGTGGGATTAAAATGAAATGTTTGTTTCCATCCATTAGTCTCGACCAGACAAATATCCAGACGACCATGCGAAAAACAGTCCGTTCTCAAATCTGCTCACACTAATTTGAAGGTTTGACTTTGTCCTAAGAATTGATCCACAACTTGATCCTCCCTCGAGTGACTTGCATGGTATTTAATCGGAGGAAAGTGAATATATCACTCCAGTCAGTCATCTTCTGAATGCAAAACTGCCCCACCATCATTTGTTCAAACGCGCCCCAGTGACTGACTCTCACGCGGTACGCAATCCGGCGCAAGCAGAGACCCCGTACAGCGGGGCCCGCGCACCCACTCTGAATCGGCACTTCCTCTGGCTCACGCCGAGGCCCCTCCTGGCCTCCTCCGTCGTGATGATGCTGGACGCTGTGAGGTGGATGGTGGAGTAGTGACCGAACGGCGACACCAGCGACCGGGAGAACACGTCCGCCTGGTCCCACGGGCTGTGGAAGTACACCTGCGGAGAAACGAGTACATACTTCAATACAGCCGAGTGAGCTTCAAAGTCGATGTATCTCAATCTCATACCCTGTGTGCTATAAAATGAGCTAGGCAGACACGGAGGTAACAGTGACGTGCCTTGCGATCTTAATACCGAGCTAAAACCACAGACATTGAAAAACTACATTCGGCCCAATAGCGTTGAACACAATATTTTCCTCTCTCGTCACTTCCGTAATATAAAGTTCCGTCGGTGGATCGTTTGCGCCGCCGAGCTAGGTGATCCTATCTCAGGCACACACAGCGAAGTGGACCAAGGCTATTGCTTTTGAGTAGACCTTTCTGATACCAGATGACGAGAAATGCAAGCGATGCGAACAAAGGCTATCTCAGAGAATATCAACAAAATGTGTCAGCGAGCAACTTAACCACCGTTTCATACACTGCATTGTGACGTTTGACCATGTGTTCTTGCAAGCTGATCACGACCGAATCCCAAGCTTCTGTCGATCATTTCGGATCATGACCTCCTCGGTAAGACGGAGGAGGGAGTAGATGTCGAAGGCCATATATAACTGCTTCCCCACCCTCGGCTGAGGCGAAGACGGGAAACTGCCAGGTCCTAAGCAGCGATTCGCATTTGACACTCACCTTGTAACCGTGGCTCATCTGCACAAGCTGCACGTGGGTGTCGCCGTCCAGCGGATTGCCGGTCGCAGGAAGATGGTCCATGCCTCGCGCCGCCTCTGACCTGTCAAAGAGCAAAACAGGGCGTGTGAGGAAGCACCCACTTTCCCATCGTCACTTCTGGTTCGAATATACTTATTCAGGTCGGGTGAATAGTATATCTATGGACTTTGCACAGTAAATTGCGATAAAAATACCATAAACACAGTAATCAACCCGAAAGTCGGTTTGGTAGGTGATGATAGAGTTCATCCAGTACTCAGCCCGACAGCGAGTGAAATTCACACATTTGAGTAGGGGGGGGGCAGTTCCTTTCCCTGTGCCGGTTATGGTTTCCCAGGAAGATCTGGTAGCCGAAAAATCACATAGCTTGGGTGGAGCTGCGTTTGCCCAGAGAGTCTTTCCCTGGAATCGAACCTGGGACCTTCGGCATCTAATCTAGACCCCTGGACTATCACGACCCACAAATTGTGATAGGTACCTCCATTTTCATTCCTCTGGGTGTCATGCAACCAACTGCAAAATTGATCTAGAGTTCAGCATGTGCAGAGATGGGGATGGTTCACACAAATGACACAATGGTTAGCTGTTGTTACCAAACTGCGTTCTGTTACCCTATGAGATCACCCTGTAGGTGGTGCTGGGGTAGAAAGTGATTCTTGTCCACAATAGCCAGCCATCATCTGGGTTACCATTGTTTGAGTTGCCATGGAGAAAGTTTCGTGACCTTTCTTTTCACTTAACCAAATTAAAAAGGTATTGGAGCATAATGGTGAAACACATTATACTTTAAAAACGTGTTTTGTATTTGCATACTGCATGTGTCAAAAAAAGTCAATGACGAAAATTAACCTAATTAAATGAGTTTGTAATTTTCCATAGACTTAATTTTGGAACGTCTGTGGAAAATTAAAAACTCGTTTAATACGTACATCAAACAATTCCACAAAGTGAAGCCTGAAAGTGTGATGTAGACTGAAGATAACTTTGTTTAAGTCAAAATTTTTACACATTGTTTTGTCAATTACCTTAATTAGTGACAATGAGTATTTTATGCCATTGCAAATTTTGCAAAGGAAATACCAAGACTAATTCATTGTAAACAATATTTGTGTTCATTAAATTTATGACATGTGGGTGATTCAGCTTCATAATACTATTTAGGAAGTTAACTAGTTATGAAAGGGCACGTATTGTCCCAAATATTGGTACATTTTAGTTGCGACAGGGTAAACTTTGCATAAATCCTGTGTATCCCAGGGTCATGTGTCGGATGAAAGAGCGGTTAGGCACCGAAAGTGGTAGTTCAGATAAAAAACCATCTATTGATGAACATCAATTATCACCAGAATAAACCCTGCACCTTTTGGGAATTGAAACATTTATCTACCTCCAGATGAATGTCCTGTGATCCACTTTAAAGGTGTGGAGTAAGGGTGCCATCACTAGGTCGAAACAGAATAGCATGATGGAAAGGGAAAAATATCCACAGGGATTCCTTGAAAAGGACGAGCGAGACCTTCTCCCAAGGGAGATGAGGTATGGGGTGGGAGTTCAAAAGCCCACCATGCCAATTGGGCAGCACGGGTTCGCCAGATTACTACATGTGGCTGAGCGATCACAGACCTACCTCGTTTCCAATCTCCTGATGAAGGAGTGTCGCCCTTCTGTAGAGTGGATGACTAGAGGGTCATTTCTCTGAGTCAAGGAAAGGTAATGCTGTGGTGGGGACTGGACCCTTTGGAAGCAGCCCCCATCCCTGCCTCTAACAGGTACCAGGTACTGTCGGGTGAGAGCACCATCATATCTCCAGCCCTTACCCCTCCTCCAATACCACTGACTAGGCAAAGATGTCAATGCATGGGGAGGTAGGGAATTAATATGAAAGGTAACTCGAATGTCCTTCATACAGTGTCTCCTTTATGACATAAGGTCTAAAGGGAGGGAGATGTTGGATATTGGTCCTCGTGGTGTATACAAGGGTGTGAGGTTCCCTGGTGATGCAGGCATTGAAGGCCGCTACATTGGACATACATTGCCTCGAACTGGAAATTTTAGCACGTGCAGGGACAAATGACACCACACACAGAGGATCTGAAGGAAGTATGCATTCTTTCAAGAAGCTGAATTTGGAGGTGAAGCATAGTTAAAAGTCCCAGTAAATTTAAGCATTTGTTCAATCGTCCTAGGAGTTTACTGTGATAGTATGATTTGGAGCCAAATAGATAGGTTAAATAGTAGATTGGCCCAATCATCATGCCTTGCTCAAGATAACAGACTAGAAATGGCTATGCTTTTGGCCTCGCCTTTGGAGCGGACTCGCCCATCCCTCTATGAGAGGCAAAACCCTAAGTACAGGTGTCACTAAAAACCAACTTTCAGTACACATGGACCCATACAGGGACCCTCTGGTTCACCAGAGGAAGGGATACCATTGTTGATTTGCTCAATTTTCTATTCCTCTTGAATCTATAGAAACAAGCATAAAATGAGAGTTTTTAAGTTCCCTAGGATAAAAAACCATAAACACAGTAATCAACCAGAAGGTCCGTTTGGCACTTGATGGTGGAGTTCACCCAGTACTAAGCCCAAGGGCATGTGAAATTCACACATCAGGGTAGGGGGTCCAGTTATGGTTTCCTAGGAATATCTGTTACCTGAAAAATCATAGCTGGGGTGGAGCTGAGGAGCCCAGAAAGACTTGCCCAGGAATTGAACCTGAGGTCTCCAATCAGTAGTCCAAAGCTCTACACATGGACTCATGTTCACTTGGATAGTGATGTTTAATTTGTTGGTTGATGCGAACTCACCTAGTGGCATCCACTGCTGAGAAGAGAGCGTAGCAGAGACCAGCCTCCGTGAGGATGGGGTGCGAGGGTGAGGTGGTGTCAGAAGGGAGCAGTATGCCACTCGTACTGACCTCAAAGGTGAAGTTTGTTTGCAGCTATGTGGAGGGCCACCGCCACCATGGAGACAAAATGGGGAATGAGTGAGTGTTACATGATAGCACGTTATCAATCACAGATACTTAAATCAGCCTACTACCATTTAGTATATGACTTGTTTGATTGATTTCTCACCAAATGTACCTTACATTCAGCTTTTTATAAATCTTACACCTAAAAATATGTAAAAAATAGCATAAATATTTAAACATACGTATGTATGTTTTAGTATTTTTTCTTCAGAAGGAAGTCCAAATAACCACATCAGATGAGATACGCATGAAGTCTTGACAAGAATTTATTCAGGGAACCAGGGTTGTTGCAGATGCAGTGGTCTTGGATAGAAAAAGAGTATGGACCTGACTTTAGTGTGGAGAGGATGACAGTTATTAAAATGAAGATATAAGCACTTGTTTATGAATTTAATGTGGAATTTGTTATTGAGAAGGGAGATTAGGGCATGGAAAAATCTGATTTCAGTGGAGAAAATGGTAGGAGTGAAGATCCTTTGTTGAGGAAAGAGACAAATGTTTCGAGGAAGTTCAGGCCATGTTGCCAAACAAGAAAAATGTCCAAATATCTGAGCCAAAGTAAGGGTTTCGGGTTTGGTAGGAGAGAAAAATTTGTTCAAGGAGGCCAAGGTAGACATTTAGGTGGGTAGGCATTCAAAAGACTGAACTTACTTCCCATAACACAATCTTTGATCTAAATTTATTAGATATTGCTATATGTGAAAGAATAATGAGAATGACTGTTGTAAGTTATACTCGTAAAAGGAAGTCTGTGTTTGGGACTTGTGGAGTGGGACATTTGGAAAGGAAATATTGGAGAGAGGAGATACCTTCTTCATATGGGAAATATGTATATTGGGAAGTCACATCAATAGCAGCCATAATTATGTCAGTATTGTAGGGAAAGATAATAGAAATAAGTTTTTCTAGGAAATGCTAAGTGTATTTGATGTATGATGGTGGGGAGTGAACAAGTGGATGTACATGGTTGTCAACAAATGTGGAGATGAATTCTGTTGGAGAATTATCGAAGGAAACAATTGGTCTGCCAGGAATGTTAGGTTTATGAAATTTTTGGAGAATGTAAAACTGAGCAGTTCTGGGATTAGATGGTGAGAAAATTTTGGTATCTTCATCAGAAAGGCCTATATGGGGACCTCCATCTTTAAAAAAGGTTATGATTTCTCTTTGAAGATAAGATCATAAGGATACAAGTTGAGGAGGCTACATAATAGGAGTTGTTGTTAAACCCTTGGCTTCTTTTATGTAACCTATTGGGTCAAGTATGACAGCTGTGGAACCTTTATTTGCTGAAGTGATGACAATGTTGGCAACACTTAAAATATTTAGAAACATTTTCTAGGGTGTCAAGAAGTAAAAAGGATACATGAGTGCAAACAATCAAAGATGAGTCAATATTAATTGGACCATAGAAGATTCAAGAGAGATGAAAATAATATATGGAAGATCAATACAATAGATATTCATGCTTTGCCAAGGAACACTTGGGCTTTTTTAAAGGAACAAGATGTTGTGATGAAATACCATACATACAATGTCACGGGCATTTGTAGTCGTGTGCAACATGCCAAAGTCCACAAGGTTAAAGCCAATTTGAAACACTTAGGCTGTTTATACCTTAGACAAATTTCAAGAAACTGCAGGAGATGCTGCAACAGTACTTTTAATGGAGTCATCCACTAATATACATTTCAACAGTTACTGTTGCAGCATCTCCAGCAGTTTCTTAAAATTTTTCTTCCATAATTAATAATTGTGCCTGATTTAGCCATGAAGGATATTATATCCAAACCCTCTGAAAGAAATGGTGCCTGCTTAATATTGATGATTTCACTGCCTATTATGTAAAAGGAGAGAGTGGATTGGTTTACAGTGAGAATGGAACCTTTATATGATGGGAAAAAGTCAGAAATAGACCCATGTAAATTAAATGCAAACCCCTTGATTCACAGATTCAACATTCAGCTCCACATCTACAGCTGAAATGATTCTGGGAGATGTTTCCCAACTCACCCTCAGAAAGATATCGTGGAGATCTTCAGCAGGTGGCAATATATTCTGAAACTCTGCAAAGGGCTTCAGGGTCGAGAGAGACCCCAAGGAAGCAGTCTGGAAGGCTCTGAGGAAGGACACAAGGAAGTCCTTCTTGGTCTCTGGCAAGATTTGAACACTGCTGCTCCTGGTCAACCTCCACAGCAAGAGGAGGAAAAGAAGAGGAGACATACTTTACTACCTCCTACTCCTCAAGGGAGAGGCATACACTGACCAACTTTTAGAAGGACTGGGTTTTTGTTTCAGGGTTATAACCATAGACCCATGACTCATCTCCAGTCATGACATTTTTCAGAAAACCTGGGTCATTATTTTCAGCTTGGAGTAGGTCCCTTACACTACAGCATGAAATTTTTCACATCGACAAGATATAAGAGAATACAATGAGACAAGTCATGACCAATCTGAAAAAGGACTATGCTGATTTTTTTGAAAAATGGAGGAGATCCTAGGATAAGTGTGTTAGATCCTAAGGAGAAGGTCTCATTGTTCCAAGTAGGCTATTTTTCTCAAATTATTGCATGGCTGGATCCTTTCTGGAGAGATCTAATGTGAAATACTCAAGATGATAAACATCAACTTTCCAAATTTCACATTTTCAAAATGTCATGGGTGAAAAAGTCACAAATACATGTATGTCATTTTTATTTCACAGAAGTATACACACATCAGGGTAGGGGGGCCAGTTCCTTTCCCTGTGCTGGTTGTGGTTTCCCAGGAAGATCTGGTACCCAAAAAATCACATAGCTTGGGTGGAGCTGCAGGTGTCCAGAGTGCCTTGCCTGGGAATCGCTCTAACCCCTGGACTACCATGACCCATGAATGCACATATCTAAATCACATAATAAATCTCAATAAACTAAACAAACTGGTATCATTAGAGTAATTTTGAGTCTGATATCATTTGCTCAATACACAAGAGCACATACTTTCTATCAACTATAACTGACACTGAATTTCCACACCCAAATCACTACCATCAAAGTAAATATGGGTCAATACTATACATTTCCTAAATTTATGATATGTAATTAGACTGAATGCATATACTATAAAGTGACCAGTTCAATCTGATGATGAATCATATTTCAATATTCTTAATGAAAGCATAAAACAACCACTTAAGTTGAGCCAAAGAATTTCCTTTATTAAAGAAATAATATGCTGTAAACAGGGGGGCGATACTTATTTTCCAAGAAATTTCATTTTACTCTCCTAATTAGAAAACGTTGAAGCTTTAAAATTTTATTCACTTGCTTTTCATATAAAGCATGTAAAGTGAGAAAACAAAAGAAAGAGAACTGCAGAAGAGCTCATGACTCAGTGAGATAATCCTGAATGATGTGACTACCAGCTAAGAGAAAACATAGTATGTTACCCTCTATTTACTGTGGTACACTAAGGCAGGGGACATTCCGAAAGGGACATGAAATTTTCTGTTGTATATTCCATCATATTGTCCTCCATTTTTGTGGCCAAAATATTGCATTCCCCTCCTCTTGTAGGGCCACGTGCGCTCAACTTGGCCCCTTGCCATGGTGCTTGACCACTTACCATTCGGCAGCAGCGTCTAACAGCCGCGGAGCATCCTTATCGTTTTGGCGGAGGATCGGGCAGACTGTGGCAGCCGGGAAGGGAGTGCGCCACTGCCAGTGGTCTCTCTCCACCGAGATGACCGTGGGGCTGACCGCAAACCGCTGCCAAGTACTGAGGCTGACGGATGCTGCTCCACCAGCAGCCACGCAGATTACCACCAGCCAGCAACACCTGAGAAAAGCAGGGTTCGGTGACAGTGAGAAAGCTTGATAGCACTCACTCCTTTGAATTTAAGCAGCCAAAGTCTCATAAACACCAATGGAAAAACTTAATCTCAACTCGCGAAGGAAGGGGAAAATTTTCCCAGCTGGTCTCTTTCAGAGAAAAGACTTTTGATGAAATAAAAATGAAGAAAAAATTCAATGGGAATTCAGAATAAAGTGCATAAAGGAATCATGTATAATAAATTAACAATAGACCTTACACAGTATACTTATGGACATATGGTAAATACATAATTAGCATGACTTATGCCATGCTATAATACCATAAATTAAATCACTCTTATTTCCGTCTTCCATTTGGTAAGCACATTTCTCAGATGAAATGGCAGCTTTTGACTTTTAATTATTTTGAGTGCCTTACCTATTTACACACAATTTTACACACGTTTAATTTCTAAATTTTCCTTATTATAATTCACTTAAAAGGTTTTCCATTAGGAGGAGACGCACATTTGACCATTCAAATAGCTGACCTTTCAAGAATTGTTCGTCGCGGAGCGGAAACCACCAACGCTGCTCCGTGGATGGACGACGAAGTGAGGAAGTCCCTCAGAAGAAAGCGAATACCATCCGCCATTTTGTTTGCCGACCTCGTTGCCGGGCCACCCACGGACATTTTTGCTGAGTCTGAAGCTTACTCAGGTGAACTAATAACCCTGAAGAAAATCCACAAGCGGGGAAAGTCAGATGAGGGTTCAGGATTGAACTACATTTGCGATTAACTCTGTAATATTTCCTCCGGAATAAAATAGTAGATGATTCACGTTCAGTTTTTGAAATCAAGTAATATTTTAGACCTCCAAGATTATCTTGTTCTGAATATTAGTGCTGTAGATTTACGAGAAGAATTTTTAAAAATGAACATAGCAATAAAATAGTTTACCAGAGTTCGTTGGCCACAGTGAGTTTTAGCGTTGGGTTCGTACAGGAATCCGTTGCTTTCACTTTTCTGTAAATTCTTCTCAGATATCCACAAAGGAAAAGGGAGGCAAGAAGCTCCGGCAGCTCACTTAAAACCAGTCCAATAACTATCAGGTAACATTCATCCCGACATTTGGACCAGCATATTTTATCAAACAATCCGTACAGACCTTGGGGCTGAATATACAATTCTGGCAATATTATTCCGTCGTATTTTAGTTCTAACTATTCTTTGTTCTATCATGTGAAAGGAAACGCGACCCTTTAAGTTAATGCAACCATCAGCCATAATTTTTACTCTCAATATGCCACCTTTGAGTCCACAGTTAATAGTCATTTAAGAGAAGCATACGGCTTCCTGTCCATGGTCGATAGACGTTGTGACATGGACATAGTCGTCCAGACATTCTATAAAACTTCTATGCTAGCATCCGCGAATAATACGTCAAACAACGCGCAAGTCAATTTTGTGGAGAACCACATTGATTGTATGATTATAGGGAATTTCTATTGAAAACAGTCGAAAGAAGAGGAAGACTAAGTCCTATAATTTCTAGATCTATTAACTAGACGGAAAATAGATTGTATCGACGGAGGTCCGAAGCCATAAGTGAAATCTGTTCAAAAAGGCATGATTTTTTACTGTCCCTCGGACGCATAAGCAACCCTAATGCCCCAGGACCATGCTACGCTGCTCATATTACCTCGAAATTATCAGTTCTCATTATTATTTTGTTGGCTACCGTTGAAGCTGGCTCTTGTGCAAAAGTTACATTTGCCGTATCCTGCAGTAATTGATGAATCTAATACTAGCATTAGTACTACAGTCGCGAATGATGGATCCTTAAGGTGGGCAAGAACACTGGAACGGCAATCCGCTCGCGTGCTCTCCCGCACCGTTTGGGTGAATATCAAAGGCCCAAGTCCGTTGATCCTGAAGCGAGCTGTCCTGAAATCCTGGAAGCGAGGTCTCCCGAGTTTTAAGGCCGGTCTATGCTTGTTTTTTTTTCATTTCAAATGAGACATGTCACACGGAAATCGGTCTCCAAATTGAGCACAGGCATTCTTAGCATCGTTAGACCGGTTCATGTCAAGGAAATGTTTACGCTAATACCTCCTCTTGGACTGCTCCATAGACCATGTTAGAGCCAGCTATTATTCATCAGACAGTAAAAAAACAATTCCATTCATAATTCAAAGCACCTGACATACCTGGCTCTTGAGCAAGTCCTATATCATTCCAATCTACGGTCTGCGCCATTATTGGAAGTTTCTGAGAATAAAATCTCCTAAAATCCCTCCAAAATGAATAATTGGCGAACGATTTCTGACTTTCATCGATAATGCTTACGGTTGTCACCCAGCTACAGTCCCATTCAAATAGCAAACCAGGGAAATGGAGATCCCAAAGGTGTGGTAGTGCGTCAGTGGCGCTGGGACGTATCTCAATTTCTGCGGTGGTCAAAGCTTAAAATGCAGGACAGAGAGCGATAGACACGACACCCACGCAGAGAGGAATGAAAAACTTACAAAAGTGGTGCGGATTTCCTTCTCGTCATCGACTGAGTTGTATGCTGATACACTATAAATGTAAGTCCTAAAGATTCGCAGGAGACATTCCAAGCATGGCACTGCGGTAAAAAATGACCAAAGTGTGATTCACTTAACTTTTGCCGAGAAGCATTCTGCCAATAAAAAACAAATGGATGGGGTCGTCGAATGTCTCGTTTGTCGCAACGTATTAATAATGCAGCGAGGGCGAGGAAAAGGGAGTGACGCACGCGATTAAATGGGCACGTGGCATTCGAACAATGACACTATCCGTACCTATGAAATTGATTTTAATCGGATGTAATGAATAACACGCAGGTAATATTCACAACAGCTTTGATGCTCCAAGTCCATATCCTTAGCCCAGCAATTGAATACCATGTCCAGTGTTTCGTCCTCAAACGCTAAAACCTCTTTGGAGTAAAAGAAATAACATTTACATGCTTAACGAAGGGGATTTAATTGATCAATATTAAAAGTACTGAATACTAGATTTCGGCACGCAGTGTTTTATGGTGCCTTCGCAATGGGGAACGTTTATCTTTTTACGATTTTTCCTTGTTCAGGAGAAACTGAAGAGGAAAGCGTACAGACCCAATTTGATCAATGTCTCTGGAAATACATCCATTTTTGTCTCGAAATATCATGACGTCCTAAATTATGTCATTGCTGAATTTACCCACACTGTGGCTTAACGGGAATGCGCTGATTTTCTTGACGTGCTTTCTCTCCGAGCACCGGGGCGTGCTTACAAAACTTTTCAGCGATGTATTGAATTGGAAGCGTCATTTCATGGTGCACAGTGGAAGAAGAGTTTTAAGGACAACTAGACCATTAATTAGATTAAGTGTACACCAGTTTGTAGTTTCCTCAAAATATCAGGAAAATATCTATCAAAATATGCAACACTTGAAATAATTTCTCAAGAGCCGGGAATGAGAATGATAGGTTCTAAAGTATTTGTTGCTTTGAGGTACTAACCCTCAAAATACAACAGCGACCACCAAGAAAGTCAAATAGATTCAAACGTTTACTATTCGGACATTCCATACCCTAAGAGTTCCTGTAATTATCTTTGACAAGGTTTTTTTTAAAAAGACAATGCGGTTTATAGAAAAAGAATTTTGTCCCTTCTCTGAATTTCTATGCTGTGGCTAACGTACTTTTCAATGAGAAGCTGTAATCCGTAAAATGTTGGATTATACTCTTATTTTTTGATTCTCTAAGGCTGTTTTCTTCCTTATTCAACTTTCAATTAAGATGAAATTGTTTATCTGCTTGAACACTTTTTGCTGATCTGAATCATTCAAACATACTTGAAAATCAATTAAATATTATAATTAAATGCCTTTCAGTCCACATGCCCGTCAACAGCGCTGTTTCTGAGTTGAAGTAAAAGAAATCGCACTTTCTCCGATGCCGAAAGTTGTGAAATTGGGCCTTAGGGCTAAATCGGAGATAGGATTGCTCTCGGAAAGATCGTATCTAGGGTTGATGACGGGGCTTATGAGTTAAAAAGGACCTCCGATCTTAGCTAATTGGTGATATTTTTTAAGGATATCCAATGGAAAATCATTACTTTATGATATAACTATAATGGGGTTATGAATGGGCGTTTAAATCAATTCAAAAATAATATTATGGGCCTTATCTTAATTTAAGCCCGAAGGGCGTCATAGACCTGGCTAGGAGGGAGGCCGGAAGTATAGTCTTAGGAAAGAAAACATGAAACTCATTATGGCTCTTTTATTCTTAATATTTATGATAGAGACACACTAACTTTAGATTGAAGAATGATAAAAATCATTAATAACCATTTTGAGTGGACGAGCATCTTCTTACGAGATATTTGGAGCGCCTAAAGCGGTCTTTGCGTAATCGACTGATTTAGTTCCACGGAGTCAATTTAACTTTATTTTAACATTACCAGCGGTCCCTTGCCATCAAATAAATGTCATCTTTTACAGCTTCTTGACTACGTAAATTATCAAATTAAACAGCAATTAAGAAATTTCCATACCTTATTAGAGTCAATATCTCAAAGTATTCATATTAGCAACGCCTTTCACTACGTAGGAGGAAAAAGATTACTCTTAAATTAAATCTCCAAATAAATACGTGAACACTTTTAAAATGTTAAGATGGGTTTTTCTCATATTAAAAAAAAATAAAAAGTCTAGAAAAATAGTTTACCACTCACTTTCTATGGATAAACAAATGCCAACATTAAAAAATAAGGACTTCATCACGTTTTCCCCTTGTCATTATTTTTACACCGTTTACCTCAACAGGGGTTATTGCTACTGCTTCTCTGCTATTGCGGGGGTAATGTGAAAAGTTCACGACCTAATAATGTCACATTTTCAATTGAAAAATTATTTTATTTTTCTGCATTATCCTCTTCGACTTCAACACACTTGGCCCAACATTTCTCCAACATTAGTATTCCTTGCCAGAAGGGAGAGTCTAGAGGCTGTGAAAATTCCATTCATGTCCCTCTTCAATCTTCTTCATTGGACGCAAAGCACCCCCCAGAAACAAATGGAAGTCTGAGGGTGCTAAACCAGGAGAAGAGAGGGGGATATCGTAATCCACATCCCGTAGTTTTCCCGCTATCCTTCCATCTTACCTCGCATAGACCTAAAATATCTATATTTTCTCTTCCAATCTCTAGCTTTATATTCTTTAACTTTCCCGTCCTCAACATTGCCCTAGCATTCCAAGTTCCTATTCTAATTAGTTCCGCCTTCTGTGTTGTTGCTGTTGGTTTTGCTTTGCAAAGGTTTCATGAGATGACAACTGCGGAAGCATTGGGTCTCTTGCTGCCGGGCATGACACCCAATTGGCCATATTGGGCCAAGTCCCATAATTGCAAGGGCTAATTTTCTCTATACTGTACATCACAAAAGTCTAGGGATTATTAGTCTAATTAGCTGGTTTCAATTTGCCATCCTTAATAGTGTTTTTAACGTGACACCATCACTCAATGACAACACTGAGGTCATATGCTTTTGCAGCCAGCTCATTAAGGAACAGACACTGCAATGACTACCGTTCACCTAACTCCTAACCTTTGACCTATCTGGTTCATGGGTGAGCCTACCAGGAGCATTTACAGGTTATTATTGCTTCAGCCAGTACACCTCGAAAAGTCATTGGAAAGCATAAGCCTTTCCACCACATCAAGGTTGTAGTCCATGGGAAGGCTTACTTCTTTGCACTATGCATTCAAAGGCAGCCATCCTCGGCTTGAAAGTTGGTGATGATCCAACAAGCCCCACCTCTCTCCTTGCATAACTAATATTTAATAGCTCTCCCATTGTTAACTATGTTTTTTTACTCTTTCATTTCAAGTATATTCTAACATTATTATTTTAATTTTAATATGGCAAATCACTCATCACAAAACTCCCATCATCAATGGCTTCCAAGGTGCATTGCAAATACACTGTGGCCATTTTACTGCTATGTGGGAATGCCCACACTTATCTACACTTGCAACATAAATAAATATCCAGCCCATTCACTAAAATCATTTATTTCCAACAATAATTATAATGAATTTTCCAAATAGTTATCTTTCCTGTTATGGGAATAATAATATACACATTAATGGAAAATACCTCCAGGGCCAAGCACGTAATACATTCAAAATAGTTTACCTCTGATAAAAATGGAGGCAGGAGGACATTGGAGACATTTACAGTCAGCACTCTCAGCATTCAATACCATCACTTCCACAGACAGAAACCACACCCAAAAATCCCACTGCTTGGTCTAAAAACAAAATGGCAATTTTTCTTTTATGAAGTAGGGCAAAATGTTTGATGTAACACAGCCCGCTTCAACAAACACTAACTTACATACCTGTCTCTGAGGGAAAGCTTTCACACAAATTGCAGCAGAGGAAATCTGTGGTTCAGACTCATCACTGCAACAAACATACTTACGCTTTCCTCTCTTCCATTATTACTATGCATCAGAAAATGGCATTGATTGCAAGTTAGCCACATCAAGAGGCCACAAACATCAACATCGCAATTAAAACTTCTATTTAAAATATATTTCAACAATTAATTCTTGTTTTTCTTCTGTATATAATTATTCATTAGACCCATGAATTTTCATCAAATCCAGTCAATTTTTAAGATCTCATTGAGTGATGTTATAATGCACAATTTAAAAACATTTCCTGGCACGAAACTTATGACTGATGGTTTCTGAATGAACAACAAACTTTCAAAATAGCACTGGTTGGATTAAAAAAGACATTTTCAACACACGCATGTATGTTGTAAGAACTGAGAAGTGTATTTGGATGCATTTTCAATGGGAGATGAGCAAATCACACTTAGGCAAGCAAATCATTCAGGCCAGTCCCTTTTCCACGCTGCCTCCCTCCACCATATGAAATCAATCCAGATTAATACTGTCCTTCATCTCAGTGCATACTTTCAAACAGAATTTCAGATTCAATATATACAGGGTATGGCAACAGAACTTCCTTTATTTAAACGTAAATTCCTTGAAAAAAAGGAAGTTATGTTGCCACACCCTGTACATGAATTAGAAAAATCTAATGAATACACTGTAGAAAATAGGAATAGTTTGGAGGGATAGGTGGCTTATCCACAACCTGTATATGTCTCAGACTTCCCAGGTCAAGGTGGGAGATAGAGTCCAGATGGGCAGTATTAGGAAAAGGAGTAAGGCAGGTTTGTCCTGTTTGGGCAGCTCGACATAAATGTAAACAAAAAGATTTAAGGGACATGGGAAGAGCTGGAGATAGGAATGAAAGTCAGCTGGAAATTCATAAAATCAGTTAAGCTTGCTGATGACCAAGCTCTAGTTTGTCGGTCGGGCCAAGGGGTTGCAAGCACTGCTGAGTGAATTGGAAATTCAGTGCAATAGATATGGGATGAGAATTAATATTAATAAAACAAAAGGTTACAAGATTTTCCAGTAAAAGAAAGTCTAAGTTAAACATTGAAATAGTAGGGCAAAAAATATAGCAGGTGGAACAGTTTACGTATCTCGGAAGTGTTTTGGACCAAAATGGTCATAGTAGTAGGAACATAAAGAGAAGAACTGCATTAAGCACAGGAGCTTTCACAAGGAAGAAGGAATTGATGGCAAGGATGTTGAGTAAGGATGCTAAGAAAAGGCTTGTTAAAACTTTAACATGGAGCATGGTTATATACAGTGCAGAGAAATCATAAGAATGCAGGAAAGATGGATGAAAAGCATAATGATCAGTATTTTTTAGTCTAAGCTCTTCAGTGAAGGTAGATTGAAATTGGGTTTAAGAGTATTAAGAAAAGGGGGACTTTAGGAAGGATAGGATTAATAAAGATTTCAAATGGGCTGCTTGGGAGAAGAGGTTTAGGCTCGTGGGATGACAGAAGTCTGAGGAGTAAAAGTGGTGTGTGTATATAAGTGTGTGTGTGTGTGTATATATATATATATATATATATAAAACACTTAAGTGAAAATCTCACAGACATTAACAATAATGTAAATGGAATTAACACTGGTAGACAAACACAGAAACACATAAAAGACCGAGACCCAGTGAGTTCCTCTTTTATGTGTTTTTGTGTTTGTGTCTACTAGTGTTAATTCCATTTACATTATATATATGTGCATAAAAAATGTATATCAAGTTAGCACCAGTGAACAAAAACACAAAAAAGAAAATAAACTAACACTTTTTTGGAATTTTCGGTGGCCAAGCCACCTTTCTGAAGGAAGAAGAGTTCCTTCCTACTATTCCTTGAGAAAGAAGGCTTGACCACTGAGGACTCAAAAACTTTTTTCTTTCATAAGTGGTTTTGTTTGTTAGTGCCAACTTCATACACATTATTATTCACATCCATGTGACTTTCACGAAAGTTTAATACATATAAGCCTTGCCAATGAACAGAATATGCATTTTGCTGTGATTACTGCTGGATTAACTTCCGAAGTGCAGCCTCCGGTCTAATCAGTCCATAATCCATTCAAGGGATCAATGCAAGAGTTTATAAAATATAGAATTAAGGGAATTCAACAATTTTGAACCCTATTCATACACCTGAGACTAAAATATCCATGGACAAACCTTCAATTGTTCTATGTGCTCAAGCAGGAAACTTTCTCAATATATTATAGCAATAATATTTAAGTGAGTCTGTTTTATGCCTGGATCATTCAAATATAAATACATTTATATCATTAATGGTCACAATCCATGCACACTTTGATTCCTCTTACCACTCTCAAAACTGCCACCCAAGTGCAGTGGTGCATGTTGCCTGAAGCTACTATTGCCAAAAATGAAACGACCTGTCATTGTTCCCCTGATGATACCCCATAACCTGCTCTCCAACTGCTCAAGAATTCCATGAAAATTGAGCCCAATAACCACATGTGCCCATGTAAGGTACACTTACAGGCACATTGCTAAGCAAATCCACAAAGGGTCTCAAACTATATCCCTATGAAACAGAGGAGAGGAGGAAGCACAAAACTAGAACAGACAGAAACAAGTACATAGGCAAGTGTTTGTTGGGCTCATGTGGGACAAAAAATACATACAACTCCAATAATGAGGAGCAGTTAGATTGGTGAACAAGAAAATGTAGAATGATGATGTTATCAACACATTCCTTAGGTACACAAATGAATGGAAACACACCTGGGATTCTAACCACTCGAACACAGCACTCTGTACTGCATTCGCGTTCAGATGTGGATGATAATATACATATATGCATACAGTAGTACACTGGGTAGATGAATTGCATATATGCACACTGATTTTGTATGCCAAGGTTGCCACATTTAGTAAATCCCTCATTTTCAATGGGTAGATCTCTTGATGGATGATGGGAAATTGGATACCCACCCTCACTTGCTTCCTCTATAAAAGATGCATATAAATAGTAGCAGTAATATCAACAGTAATAATTAGCACCACTGCAGCATTGTCACACAAGGGAAGTCAAGAAATGTACTTAGTGATTGTATAGCATGCACTGCATGACAATTACAAAGCCATTCAACCACCTAACATGTCGGAAATCATTCTATCACAGATTTGTACTCTATTTTCAAAACTTCATACATATTTCCCGACAGTGTATATGCAGAAATATGTACAATTCCTTGGGTTCCCTTAGGGCATTGCAGCATCTCCAGCAGGCGTACATCTTTGCAAAAATGGCCTCATGAATATATATACGCACACGTGCGTGTGTATATATATATATTTAACCATTATCAACCTGAGGATAGGTTTGATAGGTGATGGTACAATTCACCTAGTACTAAGCCAGACGACATGTAAAATTCACTCATCAGGGGAGGCCACTTCCTTTCCCTGTGCTGGTTATGGTTTCCCTGGAAGATCTGGTACCCGAAAAGGTATCTGCCCAGAGAGGTTTGCCCGGGCCCTCCGGTCAGTAGTCCAATGTCAACCCTTCGACTACTGCAATCCTTGTGTTTGTGTGTGTGTGTGTGTGTGTGTATATATATACTTCAGAACAGGAGTTCTGTTCCTAATTCCTCTTGAGAAAGGTGGTTGGACCACCGAAAATTCGAGAACCAGTGAGTTTTTCCTCTTTTGTGTTTTGGTTTCTGTGTTTGTTATGACTATCAGTGAATTTACATTACACGTTTGTGGGTTTTCCAAAAAAGTGTGTGTGTGTGTGTGTGTGTATATATATATATATATATATATATTCATATATATAATGTAAATTCACTAATAGTCATAACAAACACAGAAACCAAAACACACAAAAGAGGGACTCACTGGTTCTCGACTATTAGTGAATTTACATTATTGTACACGTTCGTAGGTTTTCCAAGAAAGTGACTATATATTTTCATATATATATGTATGTGTGTGTGTGTGTGAATTTACACATTTATACAGGGTGTAGCAACACAACATTTTTTTGAAAGTGTTTTGCGTTTTAAGTTTTTTAAAAAAGGAAGTTATGTTGCCATACCCTGTGTGTGTGTGTGTATGCATGTATGTGTATGTATGTATGTGTGTGTGTGTGGATGTATGCGTGTGTGAGTGTGTGTATGTATTTGTGAGTGTATGCGTGTGTGTGTGTGTGTAAAAATATACATAAATAATAAAACACAAAAAAATAGATAACACGTAAAAGGACACTCACAATTTAGCTTGTTTGAGCTTTTGGCCCTCTTCAGGTCAGACTGACTCAAGAGTCTGACCTGAAGAAGGGCGAAAGCTCGAACAATCTACCATGTGAGTGTCCTTTTACATGTTATCTATTTTTTTTGTGTTCTATTGTACCGTCCAAATGTTATATTGCTCTCGGGAGTATACATATATATATTACCATACAGCAATTTTATTAAATAGCTGTAAAAATGGTGACAAGATACTTGGGGAAAGCTAAGAAGATTTTAAAAAAATCACCAAAGTACTTCATGATAAAAATGACATCTATCATTAAATAATATAATTGGCTCTTCGAGACTAGAAGTTTTGGCTTGCTGTTCACATGCAGGGACATTGTTTGTTGACTACATAAAGAAGGCAGCACAGAACACCACTGTGCCAAGGGAGCAGTGATTGTGAGATAGGCACCCACAGCCCCTCGGCATATTGTGGGAGGCACGGGCACCAATCTCCTCTTGTCTATCGTCATTCATGATGGGTAGTGTATCCCCTCACTGTGAGGAGGGATGGCAACCTTGAACATTGTAACAAAATTCACACATGCACTCTTAAATAATTTCAAGTGACTATAATAAGATCATGTACATGTGTGAATGTGTTTCAACCTAGAATAAGGACAATTTTCAAGCTGATAAAATATAAAATAACATGTCACTTAGGGCTAAAATATAATACAAATCTAAAAGGGCACCTTTTGCAACACCTACACAATTGACAAGTGGCCACAGAACAACAGGCATACTGCAGCATATCCTCACTGTTTGCTGCGGCGATCTCCCCATTCAGACTCAGCAACAACACTGCACGAGTTCAGACACACACACACTTGACATCCTCTGTCAATCCTCTCTTCTTTTCACATTATTTGCGAGATGAAGGTTAACGTGCTAGCAGTCACAGGAACTTCGGATAATTTTAAATACATGAAAAGGCCATGAATTTCACAGGAATGCACAAATCATCTCTGAGAACATACGTATTGGATCCAGGTCAAAGAATTTTGCAGCACTCAAATAAGCAGAACTATAAACACGACCGTTAAAATTTAGACACTAGGTTCTTTCATGGCATTTGAGCAAATGAGTGAACGCTTAAGGCACCAAAATTTCGAAAAGGGTTGCATCATCGAGGAGACAGTGGAAATGTTTCCTCATTGCATTGTACATTGGGGGAAAGGATAAAAGAGTTATGCCCACAGCAAGAATTGTGGAGCATCAACCATTTGGTTTTAGAGACTGATCACACCACAAACTTCACTGGCACCAGCCAGAGACCCACAACACTCAAATCACACTTGCATGAGAGGAACCCACGTTGGAAGAATGTCTGAATGAAAACAGATAATAACCACCAGTGAACCCTACAAAATCCAGTATTTTCCCAGACCAGGAAAATATGAAACTCTCTTGATTAAATGAGTTTTTAAATAAAAGAGTTTCAAGCAGAGAACATTGGGAACTTCTGGGAATAAAAAGTCCAGAAGCTAGCCTGATTTCAGAACCATAGCATCATTTCTTTTTACTGGAAAAGGAATTTAATGGTACCCTATATTAGAGTCTCTCTTACTCTCAGTAATAAAGAGATTGCTGATGGCAGTTGTTTCTAGAAATGCAGGGAGAAATTATGGAGCCAAGGAGGATAAAATTGCTTCATGATAAAGAAGACACATACTTTCAAATGCATTAATCTCTAAACTATGCTCAAATTAATAAAATAAACATTTAAATAATGCAAAGAATTTGTCAGTCGAGCATAACTAATTTGATTATGACATCAAGAATGTGGCCTTGGGCATTTTGATACCTCTTAGCCTAGAATTTACATGGTATAGAACTGAAAAATATATCATTCTTCTCAATTTAAGTTATGACAGTGACTTTGAGCTTTCTGTAAATTTTTAACGCTGTATCCCTGTGATAGGCTGGCGAATGGAAATCCCTTTGAATTCAACCACTGATGAAAGTTCACCAAGCACCAAGTTGATTTATGATCAGTTTTGGAATTGTGTGTTAGCTGAAACTACTGTCAAGTCATAAATCCACATCAATCAGAAATTTATGCTTTCTGAAATTCACCCATGAATTTCAAACCAAAAACAACATCCATTTAAACTGGTTGCACTATTATTTCAAATTTCAGAAAGAATTAAAACGCCATTAAATTTGAAGTCTTACACATAACTAAAAAAAGGCAATGAGAGAAAGATTTGAAGTAACTAATGACAGTCAAATTTCAGATTGAACAATCATATCAAAAACACAGCAAAGGCAAAAAAAAGTCAGGTCTAAGACCAAAGAGAGTGACCCACCAATTACTGACATAAAAAATTATGTTAAACATATTGCCATAGAACATTCTTCAATGTATGTATATCTATGAGTGGGAATTCAGTTTGAAGATGTGACTTGGATCACCTAAGAAAGATAAAATATTCAATTGCTCTCAACTATGTAAGTTCCCTACTTTCCCAGAAAGTTTGTTCAGCATATTTTTTGAAACAAGTATTGAGCTTAACTATTAACTGGAGCAAATAACTGAACGTGATTTGTAAACGTAAGTAAAGAGAATAAAACATGACAACAAGCAGACAAGGACATGGCTTTCGTTGAGAGAGTAACACAATCAAAAGAACAATTTTCTGTAAATGCATGAACCTCTTGGTGACCTCTACTGTTGGGCATGGAAGTTAACACGACATTCCTAAATCCAAAAGAAATAGATTTGCAGAGTAAACTATAAATTAGTTTCCCAGGGTCAGGGTCACAGATAGAGTCATCAAATGATTCAAATTGTAACACCTATCTTTTGTCATTTCAAAACAATCCAACACCCAATTACTCAATGCATAAACTTCATAGTCCTGTCTCTTCAATGACCACACTCAAACCTGAGTTGTTTTGAAAAATAAGCAAGCATTCATACCTTCACTGACTATTCATATTTCATATAGAGTATCAATTCACTAAGAGTCATCAAATATGTAAATTTCAGAATGGTTTGGGCCTTTTCAAAGGCAAAGTCCTTAAATTAGGTAATCTAACATAAATTATGATCCAAATGTGAACACAACAAACTGGGTAATCGTGCGGCGGTGATCAAACAATAAAGGCACACCGCAGAGGCCACATTGCTTTAAACGCTCAAATGACTCCAATATTTCACCTGACTTGCAATGAATAATAGTGGCCACTGAAATGGAAATGATTTGCTTGCAATAGTGAGAGACAGTATGGGAGGAGGTGGACAGTACAGAATGGATTGATTGGGTGAGTTGTTCTTGTTTGGAAAACCTGGGATTGACATTTTGAATGCCTCAAACTGGCTACCATTTTTAAAAAATACATGCCAGCTGCAGGACCACAGAAGGGAAGGCACAAAACCAACAGAGGAGGGAAAGACTGAAGATCTACAGGAATGAGCTCCATTGCTTACACTCAAACATACAAATGTCAGAATTCTTAACACCTGTACACAAATATATAGATGATAAATTATATATATACAAATATATATGTATACATGTATCACAGTTCCATCAAATGGAAGAGGAGTTCGAGCACGAGGGGGGAATTGCTGTTGCCCTCTTGGGGTCGGGACTCAATCCGATGCAGCACTCCTACCAGCTCATTGTCCAGGCTGTTCATGTAAATTGGTGGGAGACGGGATCCACCACAGCCAGCCTCATAGCCCTCCTGCATATGCAAAAAAGTCAACCGGAGGATATGATAAATAACTACAAATATTCCTTTGTTCTGATAGCATTAACATGTTCACCCATTACACGGTTTGAAAACAAACAGCATGTAAAATATGCGCTGGCAATATCTAATTTTTTAAATAAGTATTTTAAAGGAAATGATTCTTATATGGGAAGATTACACTAGGATTTTAAAGAATTGAGGTAAGCATAACCATGCTTTCTTCACTGATCTTTTGCCTGGGAACTTTTGATTTAATTCACAAATCATTCATATTTTCCATAAAAAG